>JBAMBK010001104.1:0-36887 GCA_037043435.1 Drosophila suboccidentalis | reverse complement strand
ATTCAGGTCGCTGGCATGAGTGTGCCCAGGGCAGCCCAAGTGGTACTCGAGAGCATGACTACAGGCTCCACGACGAGGATACGGACTAGCTCGGGATTCACGGACCCCATCCCACTGAACGCCGGGGTGAAGCAGGGCTGCCCGGCGAGCCCATTATTCTTTAATTTTGCCATGGAGCGCATTCTGCGCGAGATCGAGCAGCAGCCGGCAGGATACACGCTCTATGGCACAACTTTTTGAGCCCTGGCAACCTTGTTTTAAGCTAACATTTAAGTTATTAGTCACACTGAAATTATCGATAACTTCCATTGTTTCTTGCACGCTGAATTGAGCAGACGTAATAAAGTTCATCTAAAATTATAATAATTGACTTAATTATTACAACTTAATTATTGCAGGAGTGCCGTGGCAAGGGAGCAAGGTGTGTCACACTGAGAACGAGTACGCGCAGCCATGTCATCCGTCTACTAAGACAAGCTGCGCAGTACTCGTACCTCGACACCTTGACTGCCAAGCCGGACCAGGGCAAGGTTTTCCAGCTCTCGGGGGGATCGGCCGTGAGCAATGCGTTTGTGCGAGACGGCAAATTTACCCGGTTCGCAGAGTGGCGCTTCATCCATCGTGCCAGGCTGGGGGTTCTCCCTGTCAACGGCGCCATGCGCTGGAGGGATGGCGACAAGCGGTGCCGAGTTTGCGGGTACGCGAGCGAGACGATCCCGCATGTGCTGTGCCACTGTTTGCCCCATTCGGCGGCCATGCAGTTAAGACACAACGCGATCGCTGCCCGCATCTCGAAGGCCGCGAAGGTGAGGGGAACCCTCAGAGAGAACTGTCGCGTGGAGGGAGTTCCCGACGAACTGCAAACTCTGCGACCGGACGTCTGCGTTCGGGATGAGGCCGCCAAAAGCATTATCATGGTCGTTGTCACGGTTCCTTTTGAAAATGGCTCCGGAGCCCTCGACACTGCCAGAAATGCAAAGCTAGAAAAATACCGCCCACTAGCAGAGGCGCTCCGGAGTCAGGGCTATCGCGTAGCTGTGGACGCGATTGTTGTTGGAGCCCTGGGCACTTGGGACCCATTAAATGAGAGGGTCCTCAAGCTGCTCAATATCAGCAAATTCTACGCCTCGCTAATGAGACGCCTAATCGTGTCGGAGACAATCCATTGGTCGCGCGACATTTACGTCGAGCACGTCTCCGGCACGAGGCAATACGGCCACAACATTTAACGGGTCCTATTCTTATTTTACTCATTTATAAGTTACTCATAAGTCTAAACATCATGACAAGCATTGCGCATTTATCTGTTCATTATTATACCTAACTATAAGTTCCAACATATTGACAAGCTGGGGTACCTCCCAGCTATTTTACTGTTATTATGACAACAAACCAAGTGTGATTACCACGCGACACGATGACACACACCCCGGCTAGTTCAATTGTAATCCCGACCGGGTTGGGGTTGGATCATTAGTCGCAAATAAAATGTCAAAATCAGAAAAAAATAATAATTTTTTTTTCTCTAAGGTTGAAATTTTGCTTGCTCACATTTTATATCCTTGTTCCATTAATTCTACAGTATTTGAAATATTCTTTTAAAACAAAAGCATTATTTTATTCAAAATAAAGATGTTTATAATGCACATTCGTTCATATTATTAGTTTTCGAATATGCCCATGTGCAGTCTACGTAATACCGACTTTTCACGGCAAGGTTTACGTAATTTTTCCCCGTTTTCATATATTTCAAAAATGTATTTTAGTTGGAAATTTTTGTACAATATAGAATCTTTTTACTAATTAAATGATTTTAAAAAAATTGTTGGTAGCGAAAATATTTAGATTTAGATAAATCACGTTTTGCTTAATTTTCTAGCACATTTTGTTTACCCCAATCCTAAAACACATAATTTTATTGAATAAAATATGAATTAAAATAATATATCTTTTATATCCAAATATTCTCAATATAAAACTGACAACATCCCAAACATTCGTTTTTAAAAAATTATCATAATGGTAGCATTTGCAGCCTAGACTTTAAAAATTCCCCGAAATGAATTGAAATATAGTAGAATTGATGGGGTTTTCATGCAATGCGATCTTATAATCAAAATATACTCGCGTGTATGTATAGGGGGTGCTTGCAGACCGCGTCCATAACAATTTATAATTTTATTTCCAGCAATCCTCATCTTAAATACAAAATCAAACTAAAAAAAATCGAGCAATCGAACATTCGTCGAACACAGCGAAATTTGAAGAAGAGCATCGCCAGATCACTAAGAAATGAGAAGAAGAAGAATAAGAATAAGAAAAAGGTGGAGGAATGAATTATTATTCTGACCACACTAACGCCAATACATAATAAAATACAGTACTATAAGTACCACAACGTTGTCAATTTCCATAAATATTTATGTATCATAATTTTATATTACTTATATAGAGTAAATAATAAGATAATGGCATCTTGGAATACACATGCCGGGCAATGGAGCCCATTTACCATGAAGAATGTAAGCTGCTTTTAAAGTGCTTAAAAATTATTTAATATTCCCCTGGGCTCAGCAGAAACGCTTCGTATTATTTATTTTATTCACCTATCATCAAAGCAAATGCGTTGGGAGTCTGAATTTATCCCGATGGCATGACAACAAACAAGAAAAGGAGGCGCCAGAGGAACTGGCCATTTGAATGGCCCCGCTGGGATGGGGAATGTGAGGCGGTGATTTGTGAGGCCCTGATGCGTCGTTTCACTGCCCGAGGAGGTGACCTCTCGCCTGATGCGCACTCACAATTCTGCGCCTGGCCCAGACGGAGTCACCTACTCCGTGGTTTCTGATCGACTTATGGCCTTTGCTGTGAACGGGAACCGCCTGAGGCATGAGGGCTGTCACGAGCACAACTTCCTGCTCGGCCAAATCCTGGAGGACAGCCGACGTGGGGGAAGAGACCTGGTGCTTGGTTGGCTGGATCTAACCAACGCATTTGGCTCCATCCCACATCGGGTCATACAGGATGCGGTCGCTGGCATGGGAGTGCCCGAGGCAGCCCAAGTGCTACTCGAGTGCATGACGACAGGCTCCACGACGAGGGTACGGACGAGCTCGGGATACACGGACCCCATCCCACTGAACGCCGGGGTGAAGCAGGGCTGCCCGGCGAGCCCATTATTATTAAATTTTGCCATGGAGCGCATTCTGCGCGAGATTGAGCAGCAATCGGCAGGATACACGCTCCATCGCACAACCTATCGAGCCCTCGCCTACGCTGACGACATTGTCCTGGTGGCGGCGTCAGAGAACGAGATGGCCCAACTGCTGCGAGTGGCGGAGGATGCAGGACGGAGAGCAGGGCTCACCTTCAATCCGAGAAAGTGCGCCACTCTTCACTTACGTGGCAAGGCAGCCGCACGCACCACCCTCCATACACAGTTTGAACAACGGCGCCATGCGCTGGAGGGATGGCGACTAGCGGTGCCGAGTTTGCGGGTACGCGAGCGAGACGATCCCGCATGTGCTGTGTCACTGCATGCCCCATTCGGCGGCCATGCAGCTAAGACACAACGCGATCGCTGCCCGCATCTCGAAGGCCGCGAAGGTCAGGGGAACCCTCAGAGAGAACTGTCGCGTGGAGGGAGCTCCCGAAGAACTGCAAGCTCTGCGACCGGACATTTTCGTTCGGGACGAGGCCGCCAAACGCATTATCATGGTCGATGTCACGGTTCCTTTTGAAAATGGTTCCGGAGCCCTCGATACAGCCAGAAATGCGAAGCTGGAAAAATACCGCCCACTAGCAGAGGCGCTCCGGAGACAGGGCTACCGAGTAGCCGTTGATGCGATAGTTGTTGGAGCCCTGGGCACTTGGGACCCGTTAAACGAGAGGGTTCTCGAGCTGCTCAACATAAATAAGTTTAATGCCTCACTAATGAGACGTCTAATCGTGTCGAAGACGATCCATTGGTCTCGAGACATTTACGTCGATCACGTCTCCGGCACGAGGCAATATAACACATAGTTACATAATTCTTTATTTTTTTTATTTGGTTATAAGTTTACTTGACAAATCAATTATATTCTTGACCACTGTTCAAGCATGAACACAAGGGCATTTAAAAACAATGTGTCCCGAAAACACCGATCGAGTGACGGGACACTGAAATTTGACCTAAGCTAAAACACACACAAAAATGTAACACAAAATGCACTTGTAGTGCATTATAATAAAACTATTTTTAGACGTATGAGAACGGCTGGAAAGGAAAGATAGGCATGTGTGTACGCCACACGCGAACCCAGCTATCTGGGGGTCCTTCCAATGACTGGAAGGAGTTAGACATTAAGATTTTCATGTTAGTTACGTAAGGCTAAGATTTTAAGAAATAAAATTCAGTTCGTAATTTGTACTCAAACAGCTCAGTTGTCCATTCATTTTGGTCCTTCGAGCATTCTGTTGTTTTCCCCCACCAGTGGTAAGAAACACAGAAATAAAAACCAGCGCCTTATAGTCTTGTGTAGCTAAAGGTTGCTGAATAATTTATATAATCTCTGTTGTGTTCAATATATGAACCCAGAGTTATAAAATTGTGTATCCGAGGAAGAAGCCGGATCACAAAAATAAAAACCTTTGTTCTCCCCCATCAGTGGTAAGAGACAAGGTATAAACAAAAAAAAAAAATCTTTACTAATACTAAGTTATAGTTAAAGTTGCGTTTCCGAGGCAGACATCGGAAAATTATTATAGCGTTTCTGAGGCTTTACATCAGAAAGTGAGTTTTTATGTATAATGTAGCATACATTATATATAATATACGTATAAAAAAAGAAGCAGTACCAGCAGCTACAGCAGCAGCAGCAACTACAGAAGCAGCAGCAACAACAATTGTAGCGGCAGAGGCAGAAGCAGCAACTACAGCAACAGCAACGACGGCAGCGCAGCAACGACGGCAGCGCAACAACAACAACAGCGGCAAAAAAGAAGACGGATGCCCGAAACTACCCTAAGGGAAGCTGCTCCTGTCGAGCAAAGGGATACACCAAGCCTACAAGAGGCACTGGAAGTGTATCCAAACGCGGGACCACGCCCACTCACAATAGCTGAGTACAAGGCCAGGCAGCGATCAGAGCCCGAACCAAAGAAGAAAAGAAAACGAGGCGGAAAACGTATAAAACTGCTACAGCAGAGGCGGCTAACCAAGGATCTACTGAAAACACAGGCAACGGAGGAGGAGAGGCAACGCTACAAAGAACATCTGGCCGACATTGAAAAACAACTTCGCACTCGAGCGAAGTAACGCAAAAGAAGCCGCATTTATGCGAAGGCCTCTCTTGCCCCTAATTTTAGTTTCTAAACTCAAGCTGATGCGCGAAAGTGCTGCTTGAAAACTACTAAACTCTGTTAGGCTGTTACTAAAAACATATGATTGGCAAAGATTGTAAGCCAATCATATGCAACTAATCTAAAGGGTTTCCATATAAAAAAAAAAAAGTTGAATAAATAGTCAATATGCTGACAGAGAAGACCATTAAATTTTTGACGTGTCAAGCGTCGTTAGTTGAAAAGGTAGAGAAGTTAGAAGAGGAAATTCTTTCCAGGGACTCAATCCCGATATTAGAAAATATAAAGAAAGAGTTTTGTGATAACCATAGTGTGCTGCTGAAAATTGGAATAGTTGATCATGACTATTTCAATAAACGGCTATACGAATACACATTAGGTAGAATTCAAAAGTTAATAGAAGAAGTTTCGTGTTCCAAGCAGACATTAGATCCTGGAACTCAAATAATTCATAAATATGACGACGATCACAAACCTTCATGCTCCAAGAAGATATTAGATCCTGGAACTAAAACCCTTCACAAATATGACGATGATCGCAAACTTGCGGATGAAATCGACAAAGATATTGAACAACTAAGAAAGTATCTGGACGAAACATTTATGGCGTTAGCTGATTATGACACTGAGAAGTGCGGCATAAGGAGAGAAAAAATTGAATATCTTTGGAATAAGATAGATAGTAAAGTGCAGAAGTTAGCCAGTAAAGGCATTTCATGCAACGATGACGTCGCCGATTTGGAGTTTGACGTCTGTAGTTTTGTAAAAGCATTAGACAAGAAAATTCAAAGGGAAACAGAACTTGAAATTTCAAAAGCGCAGGCACTAGAGCATTTTTGCTATCTGCAGGGGCTGGAGAAGAAGCCAGTATATGTCAGTTACCCGCCAGCTAAGAAACAGCGAGAAGAGGAAGGGACGCAACAAGTAGCCTCAAATACAAGTGCTAAGGCCAAAAAGGAGGTGAATCTTAAAAAGCTCACAGATGTTAAGAAATCTGACTATCTGTTGGGCAGGCGCATGTGGATGTTGACTGAGGAGCGAAAGAATGAGCTACCAAAGCAACAAGTTAGCAAATTGGAAGAACTCGATAACAGAGACGTATTAGTTGAAGATAAAGAAGATAAAGCCCTCAGTGGTAACGCCAACGATTTAAAAAAAGATGGGAATGACTGGCATTTTATCCCCCCGGCAGGACCTCACTTCGGAGGTATTTGTGAAGCTGGGGAAAAATTAATGCAAAATCATTTTAAAAGTTTAACACATGAGAATGAGGCAGTATTAAATTCACGACCTCTGTGTACAACTGAAAATGAAGCAAACTATAAAGAATTACTAACTCCAGGTTATCCTTTAATTGGTAGACCAAACCTAGAGGTGGTTGAGTCCATAGCCGATGAAAGAATCGGTAGCTTGGACAAGTTGAAATTAATTAAAAAACTAAAAATAGAATTTTGGGTTAATTGGAAAAGAGAATCGGAAAATATCGAAGAAGGGCAGATAGTCTTAATTAAATCTGAGAACTACCACCCAGCAAGAGGGCCCTTAGGAAAATTAGAAGTTATTCATAAAAGCAGAAATGACAAAGTGAGAATAGAAAGGATTAGAGTTCAAGAGGGGATAGTTACACGATCAATTAATAAAATAGGCCCTCTAATTGAAATTAAGGAATCCGCAAATAACTCTGAAAAAGAAAGAGTCACGCGTAATAGGCCTAAAGAACCGAATATAGGAGTCATGCTAATACTGATGCTATTCTGTCAACTTACAAATGCAACTTCATTAGGCAACGTAAAGAAAAAATGTGTAATCAAAAACATTAATAGTACAGCTTTGATATATTTAGATCCGATGGGTGAAATCGAAGTTATAACGTCTTCTTGGGATTTAGTTGTGTTTTATGACATGGACACATATTTTTCAATGATAGAGCAGGGTACAAATTTAATACAAAAAATAAGAAGTGTATGTAACAGATTGCATGATTTTGAAGATCACTGTAATTTAGTTCTTAATAACATATAATGACTTGGAAGAAAAGAACAAGTTATTTATGGCACACAACCCCACGAATGAAACGTGCACGTTTTAAATTTATATGCTCATTGTACCAGATATTGTTTGGTATAATAGATGCAGACGATAGAAAACAAATTGAAGAAGATATTATCAGACTTTTAGATAATCAGCATAATATCAACGATTTAGATAAAACAGGCATATTGACTATTTATTCAGATTGTACTGTAAGAATATTAAATGAAATATTAATGAACATTATGGCGTTCACTTTGAAATCTATGAAACCAAAATAATATGGGACCCTTTAAACTTCGAGTTAAAGGAACTTAAGTTCCATCACATGTCTGGGCATCTGTCGCTCATTATTGGCATAATAATAGTATTAATATTAATTGTATATGCATTAAGAAAAGTAAATGCAAGAAGAAAATGACAAGCTATCGCCTTTCCAAGCCCTGTGTAAACTGTAAAAAAAAAAATGTTATTATATAATATATTATAATATAAATATGCAAAAAGAAACTATCAGCAACCATAACCCTCATTGCCCCCCGGCAGAATGTTCAAGCATGAACACAAGGGCATTTAAAAACAATGTGTCCCGAAAACACCGATCGAGTGACGGGACACTGAAATTTGACCTAAGCTAAAACACACACAAAAATGTAACACAAAATGCACTTGTAGTGCATTATAATAAAACTATTTTTAGACGTATGAGAACGGCTGGAAAGGAAAGATAGGCATGTGTGTACGCCACACGCGAACCCAGCTATCTGGGGGTCCTTCCAATGACTGGAAGGAGTTAGACATTAAGATTTTCATGTTAGTTACGTAAGGCTAAGATTTTAAGAAATAAAATTCAGTTCGTAATTTGTACTCAACCTGCTCAGTTGTCCATTCAACCACGAAACAAAATGCATGACAATTGACGCCCTAGGCTTAACAATTTATACTATACTATAATATACTGACGATCAAAATGTGATATGAACACACTTGACACGATCATCACACACCCTGGAATACTCTTCGTTTTCCAGGGCAGTATGCTGATTTTCCCAGAAAATCAAACAAAAAAAAATCTGTTCTTATCAGCTTAACATCTGATAGTTTCCCCATTGGGGAACAACAAATGTTAAACTGATTTTTGGAAATAGACGGAGTGCTAGGGGCTTGCTCCACCTCTGTCACGGGTTGGCCCGGTATTGCAGTACCGCCGGGATTTTAAAGGAAACTAGTAGTGTTCTCTTGTTATGTTTATAAACAAAACAAATTTAAATTTAAAAAAAAATAGCAGAGCGAAACCAACGATCGTCAGCGAGGACCACGCTCTTGAATTGTTTCGGAACGTCACGCTCAATCTCCTGTCGGCTGATAAAGTAATCCTACATAATTTACTAAAAAAATATGACTACAAAAAAAAATGGCAGCGATGCCACTTTAATCGAACTCTACTCCGCAAAGAAAACAACAAAATGGCCGCGATGCCACTGGCAGTTCCGCGAAGACAGAGAGAAAAAAATGGCCGCGCTGCCAATAGAGAGAAAAACAAAAATTCACTTCATTATTTAGTGCCTGCTACGATTGGCCGCAAGGCCAAGAGCAGTCCCCACAGAAAAAAATAAATATTTTAAATGTTTTCCTGTTGGCGCAATGGCACTTAAATTTTCGATTTGGCTCTTTTTCAGAAATCAATTATTTTGTATAGTTTTAGGTTGAAGTACATATTTATTTTTATTTAATAACATATAACTAGACTAAGATGAAAGTGTGAAATACTTTGAATTAAGGGCTACCACACTTGTATGAAACATGCACCAAGCCTAAAGATGTATCTTATCTTAATTGATTTTGATAATGTATGATAAACTTATTCGCTAAAAAATAATTTAAAAAATGACTTGAGACTACCGCCAGGTTGATTAAGTATAAAAGATAAACTCAATACAGGCTATTCGATGCAACCAAAGCAGATAAAAAAAAAACCGATTGCATCTTTAATCTCCCTCTACTTTAATAAATATCAGCAAGACGGACCGGACCGGGTCAGCTCTTAAAATTAAGGTTTGGGCTCAGGCTGACCTCAAAAGACAGCCCATGCTCACGTTGTTCAGTAACAGTAGTCGTTGAAAATTTTTCCGTGAGTCTAAATCAACGGACGGGCTCTGCATCTGCGCTGCAAGGTGTTCGCAAGAGTACTGACTGCAGCCATCTTGAGAGCCAGCGTCAGTCCTCAGGATGCTCCGATGCTAACTTAGTTTTCGGTCGCTGCAATTTCGACTGCTGGCGCTCTCTTTCTGCAGTTGATGTTGCTGCGCGACAGTGCTGTCAGAATTTCATTGGCATAATAAAAAACGATAGCTAGATATGGCTAACAAATTATGAAAGGTGCTAAAACTGTTTGATTGTATGCCAAAATTTTTATCAAAGGTTAGTAAATATTATTTCAAATATTATTTTTACATTTTAACATAAACGGTATTTTGTCTATAGTATATCAATAACTTCATTAACAGAATCTTTATACTTGTCGGAGTTTGAACAAATTAATAGCTAAAATGACAGCTCTGATTATTGCAGCTCTCGTATGCGCGCCAGTGCTGCCAGAATTAGTCCGTTAAAAACGGCCAGATTTGAATAAGCAAATTTCAAAGTAAAAATAAAAAATATGGTGGTGTTTTTTTTAGCAATATTTTATTTAATTTCTAAATTGGAATGCTAAAACGGCAGAAATAAATTAACAGAATGCTATAAAACACAAACAAATTTTTTTTTTTTATATTAGTTCTTCATAATTAGCTTATTAAAATCTGGCCGTTTTTAACGGACTAATTCTGGCAGCACTGATGCGCGCCTGTGTGTGTGTCGTTATTGGCACGCGGGATTTTTCTGTCGCCCACTTGAGCTGTTGTTTCTCCCTCTCTCCCTGCTAATGTGCCTTATGCCTCGTTCGCTCTGCTTTTTCCATTATCTCTGTTACTGCTCAGGCTGATGTTCTCTCACTCTCTGTTCTGTTATTGTGCAGGTGTTTGTGTGTTGTTATTCGCTCGATCTGCAGCAAGGTGTATTTGCTCTGCAGCTTACATATGTTTACTTTAAGATGTTCGGCAACTATCGTAACTGTAAGCTTATTGTTAACTCCCACTAATAAAAAACAATATTAGTAATATTGATAATAATAGAATTAACTTGTGTTTGCAAAGATCCATTTCACAATAAATATTGTAGAATTGCATCTAACTGTGCAAACAAATAGTAAGAACTATTCGAATTTTGATATTTAATTATTATTAAGTGCCGTTTTTTAATGTATGTACATATAAACCTTTAATGTTAGACTATCCGTTCAAATTGAGCGATTTCGATATATACGCTCTATTGGGTGCTTAATCTGACATATTGGACAGATATGTCTGATAGTGAAAGCAGTTGAGAAGGCAGTTGTTGAAATAGCATTTACGCATGAAGAGATGAGTGTTACTTAAATTAATAAAAACTTCCATTCGAGACAACCACTTCTTTTATGTTGAATATCAGTGCATATAATTAAAAATTGTCTTTAACAAGCGCAACCAGTTCCACTATTTTTCAGTGTTGAAATTACAAATTTCTGTCTTTTCATTGTGTGTTTTTTCAATTTGTAAATTCCCTTTTCAAATGTAACCCAAAATTGCACTGCTTTACAGAACAGCGCTGCCACAATTTGAAACTTTTTCCCATTCACAATTTCACGTGATATATAAATTTATTATTAAGCAGCTATCGATAAATCGTGCCAAGCAGATATCGATAAAACTAATTCATTTCATTTCGATATTTAACGGAAAGTAAGCAACAGATTTGAATTTAATTTAACAATTAAATCATGTGAATGAAAAATCATCGAAATGATAAGGTTTAATTGTTTTTAATTGCAATGAAAAAGCAACAGTTGTTTTGACACTGGCACTTGTCAAAATGAAAGCTTTCACGAATACTACTATACACACACACAAGATGTGGGGGAAAGCTTTTGTTGAATCCTTTCAGGTATATTTTCTACCGTGCGCGCGATGGTATGGAATACAGTACAAATGCTCGATTAGCAAGCATAATTTTATTTTAATATAAACTATAGACCGCGCCGCACGAACCGTTGAGTCGGTAAAAAAAATAAAATAAAATAAATACAGTTTGTAAAGAAACGAAAACTACAATTGCAATAGTGAAACTGAAGTTTGGTCAAAATTATTTTCTTCGCGAATTTTGCAATAATATTATACAGTAAATAATAAATTAGTGACAAAAGTGGAAACGTTACAATTAGTTCAATTTTAACATATTCTATATAATTGCTGTCTCTATTTTTGCAATTTGAGTTCTCGGTCAACAAAATATTCATTGTCCTGCGAAAAATCGATTGATTTAAGCCGTGACGGACTCCGTGCTGTCATCTCATGAGCTTTTCTACTTTAGTTCAAAAAATAGATATCGAATACAAATTTTACATAAAAACGCATTATAAAAGGCTTTTTCGATAAATTGAAATTAATGGAAAAGAACGTTGGGAATTACTAACGAACTTACGCATGAACAAACATGATTGTCACATCTGGTGTGGATAGCACTGCTTCGCTAGGTACGTACTCAATGTCACAGTCACTGTCACAATTACAGTCACACTTAATTTGTTGTTTACTGGGCAACGTTGTGGTATGGTGGGGTAGGTTCAAAGTGCGCAGTTGTTGGGAAAGCCCGTTGATTCATACATATGCTGTAGGTTTATTTACATATATTGACGTTTGTATATTGTTATTTATTTGCAGGAACTGTTGAGGTCACTACTCTATTGGGTGTATTTTTTGGCGTTTTAGTCCTATTGCTTTTGCTTTTTCTGTACATAAGTCGCAGATGCTGTTTTCATCATCGCCATGGCATCAATTGCTGTGACGAGCGACACCTGGCGGCCAAATGTGTGCAAAAGATCAGTAAGTGTCATAGTTAATTTCGATTTCGAAAAACAGTGTACGACAAAACTTTACATACGACTCAGATTTTTGATGCTTGTTGAGAACAATTGAAAATAAATTAAGAATTATTAGTTGGCTAAATTCTATGCAATAAACGGTTAAAGAAGAATTAACAAAAACCAAAATGTATGCCATTGACAAAAATCCATATAAAATAATAGATAGATTAATAAATATTTGACAAAAATCTATATAAAATAATAGATAGATTAATTAATATTTATATTCTAAATATTTATTTCAATATTTTGTCGTAAGTAGAGTTTTGTCGTTCACTGTGCAATCTATGCACAAACATATACAGAACATTTACATATGTATTGTAGCTCGAAAGCGCCGTTATGAGAACACTAGTTCCGATTCCGAGGAAGATATGCTGCGTCGCCTGCGTTGGCATCAGCAGAATAATAACCTTTTGCCAAATGGTGGCAAAGGTAAATTTGCTGGCTATGGCATGGGCATCGATCAAATGAACCCGTTGACAGGGCACAGCTTCAATTATCATCATCATCATCAGGCCGACCTGCAGAGAGTCGTCACTGTGACCCGTGACCCATTGGCAATTGCCGAAAGGGGCAAGGTCGGCATACCATCCTCGCACAGTGAGTGCAGCTCCAATGATTCCATCGAGGCTTCTGTGGACAGTCACACGGGCATTCTGACGGCCGAAAGCAGCAGCAGAGGTATGAAAAATTAATTGATTGAAATTCAAGTTGATACACATTATTATTATTTACCAATTACAATTACAGCATTGCCAGTGAGAAATTCGTACAACAAGTCACAGCGTTACCAACACAAAGTGGACGTCTTGCCACAGAAGATGGAAAAGGATAGGGATAGTGTGGTAGTGGTGCCAATTACAACATTTAATACTAATAATAATAACAACAACAATAACAGCACTACAAATAATAATAATAATAATAGTAATACTACAAGCAACAACAACAACAACAACGACGATGTAAGTATTTATTGTGCTTTATTTAAATCAGGGACTAAAACCGAAATGAACATCGGTTTAGGTTACGGTTTCGGTAATGTTCGCATTTAGGTTTTCGGTTATCGGTTACGCAAAATCTTTGAATAAAGGTTTCGTAACGGTGAACCGGTTTTGTATGTTTCGGTTTTGAAACACCGATATGGTTTCGGTTCACAAAAAAAAATTTGTTTGCAAAAATATAATTATATTAATAATTAAAAAGGCATTACTTTCTTAATGTTTCATATACGATTAAAATACGAATCTAATAACAAAATATCAGAGATCGCAAATAAGACTTATGAGTAGTCGGAAAAAATATAAACAGTTCAAAATTTTTCGTTTTAATTATTTTTAACTTGTGTTTCAAATTTTTATAATAAAAATTTAAAATAAAACATGCTTTTAAAATTGTATTTAAAAGATATACGATAATTCTTTTTTTCAATTTTTAAAATAACAATTAAGGATAAAACTTTATTTCAATTTTTATTATAAAAATGGATGTATGAAAATCCGAAATTAACACTTATAAATGAAAGTGTTACTAAACGGTTATTTCGGCTTTCAGAGGCAGAAGGCTTCGGTCAAATGGAAATTTTTTTTTTTCGGTTACGGTTTCAAACTTTATGCGGCTTTTACCGGTTAAGTCTTACGCTTTCGGTTAGGGTTTTAATCCCTGATATTTTTTATTAATCATGAAAAATAATCTGTATTCAATTTTTACCACAATAATCTTGAATGTGCAATTAAGTATTAATGCAGTGAACCAAATCGTTATGAACAAACAAATCTTTGTTTTTATAGGAACCCCTTTTCGATACGAGCGACCTGCGATCCATCAAGTCGGACGATATTATCGTTACCGATTCAAAGATCATCGCTCCACGTGGACCTATCGAGTTGGAGATGTCCTTGCTCTACGATGCGCCAATGCGCAAGATGACGGTGCACGTGATGCAGGCGAGATGTCTGCCGCCGCTGGGCAATGGCCAGCAGACGCACACCCAGGTGAGCCCAATCTTTCCTTCCTCTAATTATCAATTTAAACATTATAAGCATGAATACTAATAATCCTAAAATGATTCATAGGTGCGCATGCTGATGCTGCCGAATAAGAAGCAGAAGCACAAGACCAAGATCCGGAGTGGCGAGAATCCGCAGTATATGGAGAGTTTTCTGCTGCATCGCGTCAATCCCGAGGACGTGAACAACATGGGCCTCCGCGTCCGTCTCTACGGCTGCGAGCGTCTGCGCAAGGAACGCCTCATTGGCGAGGCGTATGTGAGTTTTGCCACCGTCGATTTGGAGCTGGAGACGAATCTGTGGCTGCCGCTGGAGCCGCGCAATACATCATCGCTTTTGGGCTCGACCAGCGATCTGTTGAGCTTGGCCAGATCGGACAGTGCCGGCTCCACGTCCTCCATGCAACATGGCGGCGTCTCGGAGCTGCTTCTCGGTCTGAGCTACAACGGCGTCACGGGTCGTCTGAGCGTCGAGATTATCAAGGGCAGCCAATTTCGTAGTCTGACATTGAATAAGGCGCCCGATACGTATGTGAAGATGTGCATGGTCAGCAGCATTGGCCAAGAGATTTCCAGGGCCAAAACGTCGATACGTCGTGGTCCCAATCCGCTGTTTAAGGAGACATTTGCATTCCAAGTGGCGCTGTTCCAGCTAAACGATGTCACGCTCATGATCTCCGTGTACGCCAAGCGGCATATGAAAAAGAACGAGATGGTCGGCTGGTTTAGCATGGGCCTGAACTCATCGGGGCCGGAGGAGTGTGCTCATTGGACGGATGTCTGTGAGATGCCCAAGGGCGAGATTCTGGCACGTTGGCATGTCCTTGTCGATTCCTGATTCGAGCAGTTGGGACAGTCCACGGGACGCAGCAGTAAGGCCTTCAGGAAACTGAGCTTTGCTGCGTTCAAGGACAGGTCCAAGCAAAAGTCTCCCATGGAGAAGGACAAGGACAAAGACAAGGACAAGGAATCGAATGGCATTCAATTTCCGGCTAATGACAATGCCGTCGCCGTTGATATTGAGCCCGGTTTGGAACTGGATTTCGTCTAGAATCGAGATCCACTTTGGTCTATTTTTTAATGGAACACCAATTGATATTGATTGATTTGTTGTACTTTTTGCATAATCTGGATAAACTATTTAGCCAGGTTTTGAGCCCACTTGCGGGCTTACACCCAAAAACTTTGTAATTTGTAATTTGGAAAACAAAATTTGGCACACACATTTGATGATCAAATGTGTAGAAAACAAAAGGAATACAATTAACTAGTATTATTAAAACTTTTATACGCAACAATGCAACAATGCATATAACTTATTACTCAAATTTGAACTTTATAATTGTTTGTGATAAAGCATCTGATAATGGCTAAAAGAGATTGAGACGTGGCAAAAGAGAAGAACATGTAAAAAATTACAAAAATTACATGTTAGTCAACAACATTTTTGTAATTAATATTTCTCAGCAAAACTCAACCGAAAAAAACAAAATATTTAACCGCAAAGGTTTTGATGGTCCGTTTTCTAACGACGGACTAGCACTTTTTATTACCATAACTAAGAATTTCCAAAATCAAATAATTATTAGCATTGTTAACCAAGTTTTGAACAGAATATTTTAATGTGCGAATACGTTAAACATTTAATTTATTTATAGATTAAGTCGATAACAAACATTATGGGCAATTTAAAAAATATATTTGATGTTAAGAATTATCAAAAATATTTTATGTTAAAAACAGGGAAATAATATTTTATGTTAAAAGTTTTCAATAATATTTTATGTTAAAAACAGGGATCAAAACCGTTAACATAACCATAACTTTTAACCGGTATTAATCACCGATTGAAACCGTAACCTAAACAAATTAATCCCGTAAATCCCAAAAAGCGAAAATATGCCAACCGGAATAACCGTTAAGAAACCATAAAACGTAATAGTGTAATGCAATAATAGTTTTTTAAAACATAATTTAATTTTTACATCTACCCTAAGTTAATATAAATATTGATCTCAATAAGATGTGAAATTCTGAATGTTTCCAAATCAACATATCCTTAACATTGTTTGGTAATCCGAAATCATACCGATATGTCGAGTTCGAAACATAAATAAACCGGAAACGTTACGTAACCGATATATAAAAATTTTGCATAGCCGATAACCAATCATAGCTGAAACCGATATTCGATTCGGTTTGATACCCTGTTGGGAAATTTAAGAAATAGTTTAAAAATATTTATAAATTTTTTTTTTTTACAAATTTAAATTTAAAAAAAGTTTTATCTAATTCGCATATTTAAATATTCTGGCAAAAACAAAACGCAAATAGCAACAAAAAAACAAATCAGCAACAATTGTAGCCAACGCATACATACATAAATATACATAAACATATACATATACAAAAACATACCATAAATGAGGAAATTCTAGAAACTTTTTAACTAGAAAGAAAATCATGCGCATTGTTCCAGTTTTTATATGAATATAAACAAAAGGAAAGAAAGAAAATACCTAAGCTCTAGGATTCTAATTAAATACGCACAACAAAAGTCGAATGTACAACTCGAGTGAAGAATGAAAGAGAAATCAAAAGTTGATAAACGTTTATAACGAGAAAGTATTTGAAATCCAGCACCATTTATTCAATATTTCAAGAAAGGTTGCTTGGAAACTATTACAAAGAAAAAGAACATTTAATGTTGATAAAGTTTTGAATATAATTATGAATTATAATGAACAGAGAGAGTTGTGTTTGGAGCACATTTTGAAATCAGGCTCAGAGTACGCTACCTAAATATTGAAGGAGTAAGGAGCGCATTTACCTTAAAAAACGAAGAATACAAAATGAAATATGTAGGCTAAACTAATTATACGGATAAAAATGGAAAGCTTTAATAAATGTTGGTACTCAATTGATTTTTACTTAATCTGTCGTCAAAAACAAACTTGAATAGTTTAAATATTTTATTACATATAGTAAATATAGTATATATATATACATATATATTTGTATCTTTTGAAAAATCTCTATATGTTTTCGATGTCCGAATATTTTGTATAATCACAATTCAAATTGAATATGTGTTCGTTAGAGTTACTGAAATCTTTGCGATATTATCAAGTTGTTCTCAAAATTTAATTTTGCAAGAAAGTACGAGTAAATTTTGGAGGGTCGAGGATTAAATGGCAAAAGTAAACGCACCTAAAAAACTTGTCAAGTTTCATCTTTTTTGTATAACATATTGTATTTATTCTATAAGCTTCTCAATGTGTGCATCTAACTTTACAATACACAAGAATAAAGAAAACAAATTGTAAAGTCTTGCAAATAAATGATCAAGTTTATTTGTGAAAGTACTTTCGGCCTCTATGTAGAAAACTCCCTCCATTAAAAACAAAAAGAAAACAAACTGAATCAAGTGATTGGATTTTCCTGGAATAGAAAACTAAAACATTTCTACTTTTCAATTTAAAGCAATTAAATTGTCATTGTTGATTATTAAAATAATAATTTTAATATTACATAATTGTGACTTACCAAATAAAATGATAACATTAACAACAAAATGTTACGCTAACAAATACAATAATCTAAGCATCTATTATTATCTCATTTATTTTCTACGCTTGCGACGCGGCGTCTTCTTCATGCCACCCGCATAGTTGTCATCATCATTCTCATCATCGCTATCTATGGTAGTTTCCTGAGTGTCTTTGTGTCCTACACCCGATCCTGTTGCCGTTGCCGATCCTGTTGCCGTTGCCTGTGCATCCCACTCCTTGCGCAGTTCACTGAGCATGCCAGGCGTGAGCAATCCCTGAGCCAACAGTCTCTCCGTGAGGCGACCACGCGTTGAGCTGGGCAGCCGCGGTTCCTTTATTGACGTGGCACGCCGCATGTTGTAGCTATAGGTGGGCATCCCATCGCTGTCTTGGCCAGCCTCTGTGTTCTTGAGCAACCTGGTTATTTGAAAGACGCCCTGCTGAATGATCTCATCCAGCTCCTTTTGCGCCACACGCACACTCGCTGCATCCGGAAAGATATCCATAAAGCGATAGCTGCAAATAATAATTATTTATTAGATATGGGTATTTCCAGGATCGAGAACGCAACATTTGTACGTCTTTAAATTAACAAAAAAAAAATTGGCTAAAGTTGACATTTTCAAAAATGCTTTTTGCTGCTTAAAAGTCTGTTTTTGGACCTTTTTTAAAAAAAGTCTTATTTGAAAACGGTAATAGTTATTTAAGCTCTGTTTTTTTTATTGTATTAAGAACATATTGAATTAAATAAATGTTTTTTCCTTTGTACGAGGGCTGTTTAAAAAGTTGTCGGCCTTCAAAGTTGGACAGTGCCGCAAGCTGATAACTCCACTTCGGATTATTAGAAATGGAAAAAGTAAACGGCGTTAGATTCAGTACAGATGTAATTCGGGTCCCTACCTCAATTATAATTTTGCGATTTTTTTTTTACTAAATGGCGGCCATTGAAAAATGAAAAATCGCTTTTGGGACATTTTTTTTGTAGCTTAGTGTAAAAAAAAAATAGTACAAAATTTTTTAAAATTATGATTGAGGTAGGGTGACAATTCTGCGTCGATTGCACTTTGTTTCGACGACGAATTTTAGGACGATATTCTCAAATATCCAAGCTATGAAAAGAAATATGAAAAAAAAAACCGAAAAAAAATGTTGCCAAGCAGCAATACCCCCTTAATGCATTTTATCAACACTATTTTGATTAGAAAAGACAAGCTTTGAAGATTTGTCGTTTTCGAATTATTTATAGAAAACAATGAATCGCGAACGCGACGAAAAATAAAAGTCATGTTTGACTTCATCTTTACAAATGCGAAGGTCTGCGAAATGTCGCGAGTAATTTGGAAGAAAATTTATCTTAAATCTTAATAAAATAATGTAGTTTAATAATTTTGATATGTTATTTGTAACGTGACATCGCGAACGTTACAAGATTTTCCACCTAGTTTGTTTGCAAGAATTTGTTCATCAAATTTTATTCGATATATCGAAAACAGCTTGTAAAACTAGTTTTAAATTAAATTTTCAATTTTCAATTTCTATGTATTCAAATGGTTTATGGCACAATCTTACTATCTTACTTAGTGTAATCGATAGAATACAAACTGGAAAAGTGAATTTATTGCAATGTAGAATCTATATGTTCATCCTATTGAGTTTCTTCTAGCGTATACTGCTTAAATAAATAACTTGAATACATTTTTGGAAGAAAATTTCACAAAATGTGAATTTTTGATGCCATATTCAAAGTTTCCCTTTTAGCTCAACTCACCTGAGCCACAGATACAAGTCCATAACGTCAAAGACAGCCTCCAGGTGCACCAGATCAAGTATTGTCTTGGGCAGCTTCAGCGGCAGATTGCAGTTCCTCCTGATAAAGTCAAAGGTGATGGGCTCATTGCGACTGTATTGCCGGGCAATCTTGAGGAACATGGAGCACACAAAAGGCATCTTTCGGTTGATGGGGGCACAGCAGAAGACATAGCGGGCACGCAGTGGCAGCGGCACATGTTGTATCATCTCGGCGAGGAACTTAAAGTCTTCGATGTTGCACATAAAGTACAATGAATCATCCACCGTGCACAGATTGACAAAGATGTCCATCAGGTTGCTCAGCGATGAGTTTGGCAGATGGTAAGCGTACAGTTCGATTTGATCCGCTGTGGGATGCAAACCCGCCTGCTTCAAAGGCTCCGGTGTTTGGCCCAACAAACGTTGCAGCGTGACCAGATCTTCCGCCTTAAACGTGGTCACGTATCCATGCTCCCACTGCGTCCGATAGCGTCCTGCTCGTCCTGCGATTTGCAGCGCCGAGGATATGGAAATCGTGTCGATTTCACGCTCTCCCTTTTCGTTCATGGTGGGCTTGACCAGCGAGTAAAAAATGATGCGACGTATGCTTCTGCAAGTGGCATAATTAACATTTAAATATTAGTTATTCATTATCCGGTAGACTCACAGATTCAAGCCCATGCCAATGGCATCGGTGGCGACCATCACTTTGCAGCTGTTCTCGGGATCATTGAACTTGGCTGCTTGCGCCAGTTTCGTGCCAGGCGGCAAGCCACCATAGATGACAGCCACTTCCTTTCCCCTGCAATAAATCATTAATAAGTTTTACTTATCATATATATTTAATTATATAATTTACCGCGCTTCAATCTCCCGCGAAACCGTATAGATATCGTGCTTGCTGAAGCAAACAATGCAATCTCCAGGCATCACATTGTCCAGTGTGCCCAGCGCCGAGTTCTCCACTGTCAGCTCCGTCAGGCGATCGTAGCGACGCACCTCGACTGTTTCCCCCGTCGTCTCGCAGATCTTCTCCAGCAGCTGCAGTGCACCCGCCTCGCCGCACACATGCACTTCATTGGCAATCAGTCCCAGGAACGCGCGTGTCCACGCCCAGCCGCGCTGAGGATCTCGGATCTGTTGTATCTCATCGATGACAGCCACTTCATCTGCAACCGAAAGTCATCATTATAAAACGAAACTTAACTTATTATCAGGAATTAAACACCTAACCGAAACTCTGTAAGCCGAAATAACCGTTTAGTAACCGTTTCATTTATAAGGGTTAATTTCGGTTTTTCATACATTGAAAAAAAAATTATTTTTCATTTTTAATTCTGTTTTAATTTTCTAATGTTTAATTTTGGGTTTTTATTTGTGGTATTCATGATCGAATTTTCATAGCACTGAATAAAGTTGTTTAATAAAATATTAAAATTGTTAAAATGTAACTGAACTACATCAAACTGAAGAATATGTGAAATAAATGTGTGAATGAAACATTAAGAAAGTAATGCCTTTTTAATTAATATTTTTATACTATTCATAAAATTAGATTTTTGCAAAGAAATGTATTATTTTTTAAACCGAAACCATATCGGTATTTTAAAACCGAAACATAAAAACCATTACGAAACCTTTGCGAACATAACCGAAACCGTAACTGAAACCGATATTCGTTTTGGTTTTAATCCCTGCTCAGAATCAACAATTATTAAAAGAATTTCGCAGTTTGATGCCTTCAGTAATTATTCAATAAGTGATCGTTGTTTGTTGCTTACAGGGTGTGTTCACGGAGGTCATTTCCACGGTGCAGGCCACGTGATTCGCTGGCGAGTTCTCGCTTATGCCGAACTTGCGCTCCTCGCCCGTGACCAGATCACAGGGCGTGCCCCGTTCGTTGGCCTTGTTGTACACTTCGGTGGCCAGGAGCTTCAGGGGACCACAATAGACGCCAGACTTGGCGCCCAAATACCTTTCCATGGCATGATAGGTTTTCCCCGAATTCGTTGGCCCCGAATGGAAGACAATCTTGCGGGTAATGGCACGAGCGTTTGTATACCAATTGGCGGGCTGTCGCAAGTCCGATATCTTCTTCAGGTCATCCATGCAGTCCAGATGGGGAAACACGGTCTTGGCATGGCGCAGAAAGTAGGGGAATATGTCATCAATGTGCCCGGCGCCTTGCATAATGTCACTGAACACGATGTGCAAGTCGACGGGCAAATTGTCCGCCTCAATGCAGTAGCGTCGAAAGGAACCAAAGGCCTGTTGCTGCAAATAAGCTAAGGATATGAAATAAATTAACAGGGAATCACTTGAATGTAACACATACAGTTGGTCAGTTAATTATTTTGCCAAATACACAAATTACATATTTTAGTTTTTAATTGATATTAATAATAATTTTTAATAGTTTGTCAAAACAATTACTTGACCTACTGTACATCCACTTACAATCCAAACCGTTTTCACTGCACAGCGCTTTGATTTCCCGACGTTGTGCAAATCTATTGAGAATCTTCAACACTTCAGACTTTTCCAGTTTACCCACGAGCTCGGAGCCCACATCCTCGTCCTCCACATTGGCCTGCACCGGCACCGGTTTAAACAAGGCCGAAACATTTGTTTCATGTTTTCGATTTCGCGATAAATGAGCGGCTGCGTTTTGTATGCAGCGTTTATCGGCGAAGGAATCCAAGCCGCATCCGAGCCGCAAGCGGACCGCGCAGAGCAAACGTCTGCCAGTTGAAATTGCATAATGCCGCGAGTTTTGCATCGAGAGCAAAAACACCTGCTGATTTATTACAATTGTTGATATTCAAATAATACACTTCTTGAGCGGTCTACCGCTCCACGTTGTGAGTGAGAAGAACAGCTGTGACATAACGCTCTGAATGCTGTTCGCTCTCGCGTTTTGTTTTGGTGCACTGGACCTGCCAGTGCTGGAAAACTAAAAAAGGTATTTTTCATATGGCCGATAGCAAAGTTGAGTTGTCTTTTTTAGTAGATGTGGAGAACTATTGATGGCAGTTACTGGTTCTTTTTTGTTCACGCGCGGGAAATTTGAAAAAAAAAATTTTAATTTTCAAAAATCAATTAAAAATTAAATAAAAACAATTTCAAAACAACAAGAAAATACAAAATTTTGTATAATAATTAAGATCAATCTAAAATTTGCTGCATTCGCTCTTCGCGTTGCGAAGTTGAGTTAGTGATGTAAAAAAACATCGATGCATCGAGCATCGATGTTTTTTCAGCGATGTTTCTCGATGTTTTCCGATGTTTTTGTAAATGTCGATTTATCGATGTTGCATGGCGATGCATCGATGTTTTGCAAAATATCGGTAGCCGCACTTTCAATACGCTCTTTTCGCCTATCCAACAGTGAGTTTATATGTAGTAAGTGAGTAAATATTAAAATTGGTCAGAGATACTATAGCTAAAAGAAGGCTTACATATGTCTTTTCAAAGTTCTCATCAAAAAGCCTTCTTGTAGTTTGTGTTTATACTTTTAAGATAAAAACTGTTTGAAACTTTTAAACTGATATGAAAGCATACGTTTTTAGCCTTATTAAACTAAGAAATTCTATTTTTCTTTTAAAAATGGTATGGTTTTTTAAAAATTGGACATACATCGATGTTTCGACCCGATGCATCAACCAACATCGATGTTTCATTTTGAAAACATCGATGAGCATCCACATCGATGTTTCTACTCAAATTTACATCACTAAGTTGAGTTAAAAATTTTGGAAAAAAAAATCGTATAAATTCGAGAAAATTCCAACAAAAATTCGAGTCAAATTTTCAAAAATTTTCTAGCTTTAAAATTAAGAAAGTTCCACATTTAACTCGCGAAAAACTTTCTCATTTTTGAAAGTGCGAAAAGTGGGGCCGCGAGAAGTTGCCACCTTTTTTTTGTAGTCTTAGCCAGGGCTGCCAGATTGATTTTTTTACCGTTACCGTTGCTACTGGGCTGCCACCTTTTCTTATTTTTTTTGCCAGTCTTAGCCAGGGCTGCCAGATGATTAGTTACATGTGTTTTGAACGCCGATTTATTGCAATTAAACGTGGACACACTGTTCGAGCAGCACATCAAAATAAATAAAGTTAATAAATAAAAATAAATATGTACTTCAACCTAAAACCTAATACAACAAAATACCTAATTCTGAATTGATAAAAAATGAGCCAATTCGAAAAAATAAGTGCCATTGCGCCAACAGGACAAAAAAGAGCCAGTTTTGGCGCAAAAACGCCAATTGTGGCAGCCGTGTTTTCAGTAATGGCGCCAAACAAAAATTGTTAGGAATTAACATTTGCTATAATCGAATAAAATTTGACAACATGCACAACTTTAACACTATTAACTTAGCAATTTATCGCAATGGAAATCAAAAGCATTGCCATTGAGTCTACTGTCAAAATGAACTCAGTTGAAATTGCATTCAGTTTCTCATTACATCGCAATACTTGTTAGTGATTGGTTGTCTTACAGATTTTGTTCATTAAATTTTTATTTTATTGTTTCCGTAATTGCGTTTCAATTTCAATAAACAAAGTACAATTAAATAAATAAATTCTGAAAGCCAACGGCATTAGATTGCTCATCTCTCGCGATATAAAGACAACGACGGTCGATAAATACAAATATCGATATACTCGAATTTGATCGGGTGAGAAACGTGGTTTGTTGGAAGCAGCCGGAGAAGGTAGACGTTGCTCTGTAACTTGTGTAAATTTGTGAAGAAAAAAAATTGTTAAAAAAAGATAATTAAAGAAGAACAGTTTAAGTACACAATTTATAAACGAAATACGATGGAAAATCAAAGCAACGAAGCTCCCGTTGCCGCTGCCGCCGCCGCGGAGGTATCATCGACAAGTAAGTTTTCGGGGTGGAGAAAAAGAGATTTTCTGTTTGTGAGCAAAAAATTCGCATTCATGGATACATATAGAAACGCATATGTATGTATTTAAGTATTTTTTGCCGGGCTTAATATGGTGGTTTGTAAAATATGTAGAATATTGCACTTTTCCCTCGACCACAAAAATTAGATCAAGGGCAAAGGCACATCGCCGTGCTCTTTTCTTATTTTTTTTTTTATTGTAAGTACGGCCATTTTTTTTGTAGAGTAGTGACATTAAAAGTTGTCAAATTGCCGCCATATTACTTTTGTATTTTTTTCTGATTGATTCTTGCGGTAAATAAGAGTTGACACACCGTCGACAATGCGTCTGTCATTTCACCATTAGAAACTGTAAAACGGAAAGCAAATGCGAAGAGAATCAAAAGCAGCAGCAAGTACACCAGAATGAAAGAACAACAAATTACAGATGTGTATATACATTTGTACGTATGTATGCACATGTATAAGCGCTTATTTTTTTTTTGGTCGTTGATTCATTTTCGTGTTTCTTCTATTAATTACGTCATCGGGGCGCGCATTTTTATGCTGAAAGTGCTGCAATTACTAAGTTGAACTTCCAAATTGTATGAGTGAATCATTTCGGCTAACGCATTGACTGCTCTTGGCCCATTTGAACGTTTTTTCCTTGTGTTGTCGCGCTGTTAGAGCAGAACTATTTACATATATAAATTCATGCAAACATAAGGCCTATATGTATGTACAAATGTACATATGTACATACATATTAATTGAAAAATTCGCGCGTCTTGATGCGCTCATCGCTGAGAAATGCTGTGCATGTGTGTGTGTGTTGAAGAGTGAGTGAGTGAGTGTGAGTTGCCGCAGCGTTGCCAACTTATTGGTCATACGTCAATATCGATATTTTTAACATTTTCGTCCATTTGATATTTAAACACACACGCACACTTAGTTTTTTCTGCTGCTGTTTTTCATTTTAAATTACTGTCATTTAAATACAAATAATTTATGTCAGTGAATTATAATTATTTGCATACATTGTATGAGCTGCTCGGACAGGTGGCAACCCCATCGTATATTTTCTATGCAGATTTTTTCTATCCGGTGTTTTTTTTTCTTCCGTTTTTGTTTAGTTAAATTGTTGCTTTACGTATACATATGTACAGTACCATTTTGACTGGGTGTGAAAACCGGTTTATCAGTTATAGAAATATTTTGTTAGACATAAACCTGGCGTGATAACACATGCTGGCATGCGTTAATCATGGGTCAGAGATAAGAGCCAGCGGCGACTGTGCTGACAAATCAAACTTAATTTGTTGCCGGTAATGCGAGATCTTGCACACACTCTCTTTCCATGTAATGACCACAAAGTCTGCTCTGGCGCTCTCTTCCTCTCTCTCTGCCTCTTTTGCTCTTTGGCAGCTGCCGCCGCATTTGTTTGTGTTTATTTTTAGCCCCTCATACGCCATCCATAAAGCAGCGATAGCAGCGCACTAACACTAATGAACACATACATAGTTTTATATACAGTGAGTCCCAGCTTGTTTGACCCACTACTCGTGCATATTAAATATGTTATCAGAATTTAACTTTTAGTTGGAAGTAGATACTATCGGAATTTTTAATGAAAATTTATCGGAATTTTTTGTTGATGCTTAAACTTAAGTAAAACATATGTTTTGTTAGACATGAACATGATTGTGCAATAAAAAATGTTTATATACATAAAAACTGGGAGAGACTGTATATATACACACACACAAATATGTTATCAGAGTTTAACCTTTAATCGGAAGCAGATATAAACAAATTGTAAACGCAGTTTTGTTATTTAATTTTTAAACTTGAGTAAAACAGTTTAATTGTGCTGTATTTATGTATATTATTTGAGCAATAAAATAGAACAAATAAAATAACTATGGAATTAAACTTGTGGCCAACTAATACAATTGATTAAATTGTAATAAAATAGAAAATAATAAAAAGTCAAACTGTAGACCTTGAATATTAATTAAAATGTACAATTCAATACTTTTGTTGGTTTTTAAAGTTTTTATTCCCTCCAATTGTCTTTATTTTAACATGAGTGATTTCATTTAAATCACAGTTGATGAATAATAATAAAATAAATAAAAATTTGAAATATCTTTGACTAACAATAGCGTCATCTTTAACAGCTCAGCCTGTGGAGCCCACAAAGCGCTCGCTGCGCGTGCAGACCTGGAAGAAGATCCAGGAGGGTAAGGTTGGAATCGGATTCAATGGCATATTCAACCGTATTCCTGCGTTCGTTGATGCCGATAAGGCTGCAGCATTGCTCACCCAGGAGGAGGAGTTTAAGAAAGCACGTAAGTAAATCTCGTCGTGAATTTGTCAACAGTCTGTCTATATATATTTCTACGTCTCCAATAGAGCACATCAAAGTGACCATTGATCGGGCATTGCACGATTTTAAGGAGCAATCATTGTTGGCCGATAAATCTGTATATTTGCCCAGCACTCGGGATTCGTCCGCGCTCTGTCTTAAAGTCGAAGTGCCAGCCGATGCCACCGATGAGCAGAAGAAGGAATCGTTGCGTGTCCAGGATATACAAAAGTTCCGTTCGGAAATTGGTCTGGATAGCAAATTGAAGCTCGATATGGTTGTCATTGGTTCGGTGGTTGTGTCACGCGATGGCTATCGCATTGGACGCGGCAATGGATTTGCCGATTTGGACATTGGTCTGCTCATTGAACTGGGCGCCATCACGGCAGAGACAGCAATTGTGACAATTGTACATGATGTTCAGGTGGTGGACACACTACCCGTGAATCTGTTCCAGAAATACGATTCACCCGTGGACATTATTGTGACGCCCACCGAGGTGATTCGTGTCTCGAAACGTTTGCCCCGTCCCAATGGCGTGTTCTGGGAACTCTTGTCCGAGCGTCGCTTGAAGATCTTGCCCGTGTTGCAGCAGTTGAAGGAGCAGCTGGAGAAATCGGGCAAGACCATTACCCTGAAGGAGGAGGATACCGATGTGGAGCAGCATCAGAACAGTAGACGCCGTCGTGGACCGTTGCGTCGTCGCTTCCAACGAGGAAACCCAGGACGCACCACCTCACAGACTGACAACGAACAACAAGGCGTATGTTAACTATCTTTCACTTGATCTGTTGATCCTAAACTCACTCTCAATCTTTATTCCATTAGCAGGAAAATGCACAGAAGCGTGCTCCCCGCCGCAAAGGTCGTTTTGTCAACCGTCGCAGACGCACAAACAAGGTATAATTGTAGTAATATCTGTGTAATCTTGTCAAGCCTTTACTGATCAATGTGTTTTCAGTCTGAGGGCGATCAGTCTGGTGTCGAGGTCGGTGCTAAGAGTGAAGATCGTAAATTCAATGAGGCCGGTACGGGCGAGCGTCGCCCCAAGCGGAAGAATCGCCCGCCGCGTGACTTCTGTGTTAAATTGTCCAATCTGACACGCGACATTCGCGTCAAGGATCTGAAGACAGAGCTACGCAAGCGCGAATGTAATCCATTGGCGATTACATGGAAGGGTAAGTGAATTCCTTATTGTAAATGTAAAATTACATTCAAATCTAAATTTTGAACTTAGGTTTTATTCAAATTTAATTCTAAATTTAATAAATAATAATCACGGAAATTTCCGAAGTGCCACAGAACTACGAGAGATTTAATTTTTTTTTTTTTTTTTAGCGTTTTCACCAACCTTTTCGAAATAGGCTGCTAAGGGTTGACACCTTCTCAGATTAAATTACCCAAGGTGTTGATTAGCAACTTTTTCAAGTTTACCATTGCAGAGCAATAAGCATTTTTTTTTTTTCTTATTTAACTAATATAATTTAATTTATTTATGTAATATTTGATTTTGTTAAGCTAAAAAAAATTTTAAAGTAACTGGCGCGAGAATAAAAAAGTTACTCGACAGCTCTAGCAATTGTATGCCATTAGTCTGGCAACTCTTTGTGAAAAATGTTTTTACAAATTGCACAATAAGTTTAAGGTTTTTTTTTAGTAAAACTTGATTTACCTTAAAAGACCTATTTTTTTAATGCTTAATTTAAAGAAAACTGAAGTAGTTATATATATATTTTTTTTAAATACCTTACTTCGAATTTTGACTAAAAAATGTGGCATCGCTGACCCTGACTTCGAAAATCGAAATCCGACTAGGTGGCAGCGTTGGACGCCAGCGGATTTAGCGATAGTTCGTTCCTGTGGCACAGCGAAATTAAATTGAAGTGAAAGTGATTTCTGTGGCACCCCTGATAATGAAATTATTTATTAAATTATACATATTTATTTATTTAACAAATTATACATTTATTTATTCATATTGTTTTAATCTTTCGATTTGCAGGTCACTTTGGAAAGTGTTTCTTGCACTTTGGCAATCGCAATGGCGGTCCGAGCACCCAGGAGGATGTGGACAAGGTGCTCAAGTCGCTGAACGATCTCTCGCTGACGATCACCACGGGAGGCGGAGAGTCGGCACCGGCAGCGGGCGCCGAGGAGCCGCCAGCGGAGAATGCCAATGCACCAGTGCAAACAAAAACTATAAATCTGAATGTGGAGTTGCTTAAGTTTGGCGCCAAAAAGAATGAGGGCAATGCTGGCGAGGAAGGCGGCGACAACAATGCGGCCAATTCGAGCCCGGTTAATGGCGCTACGGCTGCGGCTGCTGCTGGTGAAGAAGAAGCCAGCGGTGCTTCTCGTGTCGAGTCTGTGGACACCACCACAGTATAGTATGGTCCAGAAGTCAGTAGCGCTGCCACTAAAAGGCCAAGGCGGATGTCCGCCGCCAGTGTCACGTGTGGAGCTCAACGAAAAAGAGTCACATTTTGTTTAGAACAAACCGAAAAGTAAAACACAAGCAAACACAAAACAAACAAAACAAAAACAAAATCAAAACAAAACAAATACCGAAATGAGCTCCAAAAACACACGTATGCACACACACACACACAAACTCATTCACACACACAACACACTTTCACATTTATAATTTACAGCTTGTAGTTTCTTCTCATTCACACTTTACTTTCTAACAAACAACAACAACAAAAGTTTCAAATTTTTGACGCTTTTTCTAAACAATTGCATTTGTTTTTTGCTTAAAAGAGAAACAATTACGAACACAGACAACAACCAATTAGTAGATTCATTAAACTTTTCAATGAATTGTGGAAACAAACTTAAATATTAATGAAATACTCGTTTGCTTATTGGATTATCATTTCAATCCTACGTAATAATTCTTCAACTTTTTTTTCTTTCTTTCTTTGGCCAATGAAATATATATAAATCTTTATATATATTTATATTTTACGATTTTCTAAACATTTTTTCCATCCCCAACTTTGGCCATCAAACGCCCACACGCTGGGCGTGTCCACGTTTGTGTCCCGAAATCAGTTGAGCTGCTTTCACCAGAGACGCGACACGTGCCACGTGCAACGTTTGGTGGCATTTGGGCTTTTGTGTCAAAAATGTTGATATTCGTAAATTATTAATAACCACAAAAGCCAGAACAAAACAAAACTTACAAAAAAAAAAAATGATCGTGGATAAATGAAATTGAATTAACAAAACGAAAACAAAAACAAAAACTAAAAAAAAAAACTATTAACATGTTGCATTTTTGCTGAATTGAAGTAAAACACAAAATATAAATGAAAAACAAAAGGGAAACGAACAATAAAACATCATAATTGTAATATTTGGTTAGTGTTTTTTTCCCTCAACACACGAACACACAAACAAACATGTAATACCAATACAAATACAAATATCCTTTATAATTATTATATATATTTTAACAACAACAAATTTGTGAACAACTGCAATTTATACACACACAAACCATAATAATTATTTACTCTTTTTTATACAAAGAAAAAGCATTAAAAAAAAACAAAACAAAACTTATGTGAAACATGAATGAAATATAACTTGAAATAAAAACTTCAAAAAAATCGAAATTGACAGCGTCGTCGCTTTGCTTATTACTAATCATTTAAGCTAATTATAGTAGATGTAAATAATTAACAATTTTGCATTTTTGGGGACATTACCATTTATTTTGATTCCTCAGCTAACGTCTAATAAAAGGTACATGTATAAAGAAATACATACATACAATATATATACAGTTGGAAAATGTATAAAACAATATTTTATTTATATATTTATATTTAGGTGCGATTCAGCGTGTGACTTTTTTCTTGTTCTTCTTGTTGGTGTTTTTATTTTTAAAATATTTATGAACGCTCGAAAAATATTTGATTTATTCTTGTACAAGTTTGCGGCATCTCTCAAATTGTTATTACTTTTTTATAACCTTACAGATTCCATAAAATATATAGATTGTTGGTCGGAACGAGAAATCGGGTCTCTTTAACTGCTATTACACATATTAGTTTCCGAGAACATAATATTAAACAACCTCTCGGAAATTTGGATTTTGTTTGAAACATTTTTTAGCACTCAAACTCCGAAAACAAAGTTATAGTGTATTTCACACAACATGGCCCAGTTTTATCAAAATCTGACGACTATATGTTATAGTTGCCATAGGAACAATCGGCTAGAAATTCTGTTTTTGTATGAAAAACTATGAAGTTTTGCAGCTATCTCTATGAAACCAAGTATATCGAATCAATGTCTTATCGAGCATATGCTGATCAAAATTCATCAGAATTGGACGTCTACAATATATACGTTAATGGAAAAAGTAATAGAAACGATAATTTTTTTTTGTATTTTTAAAATTACCTGAAAAAATAATACTTTTGAGTTTCAAAATTTTTACCTAGTATGTAAAAATTCAATTTTTTTTTTTAAATTTAAAATTTTTTAACTTAAATTTAAATGAAATTTTTGTTTAGAAAAATTTGGGATGAGTGCACATTATCTTAATTTTCCATTTGGCATTGAATTTATTGGCTCACATAAAAAAATCGACCTAAAAATTGAAAATTTTCCTGTTCGACTACTCGAACAGCGGACGAAAATGGGTTAAGCAATGTTTAAAAATTTAACAAAACAACGGGATTCTAAATATGTTCATGCTCAGCATTTTATCGTATCAAAAATGTGCCTCAAATATCAAAATGAAACTCGTTTCTATTATTTTTTCCATCACTGTAGCTGTGATAGTAAGATCGATTGGAAATTTCGTTTTTGTATGAAAAACATATTTGTTTAAGCTGATATCTTAATGAAACTCACTAGTTTATATATGTTTCATATCACATATAATCTGACCAGGTTTTTTTTTTTAAATCGGACGTCTATAACATATACACTGATGGACAAAATAGTAGGTGCACTCTTTCTTTTACTATAACAGCTATTGTAAGTCAAGTCTTCAAATTTAAAAAATATATTTGGAAAGGTCATCTAAATTCCGTTTGAATGATGCATAACTTTCCTTAACCCATTAAGTACCCATTGAAATATTCGAATTTTAAAAAAAGTCAACTTTCAAAACTTTTTTCCTCGATTTTTTCCAAAAAATGTTGGGATGCAAAAACATTCTTCAAACAATTTTAGGAGTGACTGCAAAAAAAAAATGTTCAAAAATCTTTTCGCTTATATTTTTTATAATTTTTGGAAAATCCTAAAAATGACTATTTTAACCCCTTTTCCTACTTTTCATGCAAAAAGTGGCTTTTTAGCAATTTTCAAAAAATTATAAAAAATATAACCGAAAATATTTTTGAAAATTTAGAAAACGGATTTTAGATGACCTTTCCAAATATATTTTTTAAATTTGAAGACTTGACTTACAATAGCTGTTATAGTAAAAGAAAGAGTGCACCTATTATTTTGTCCATGAGTGTATATGTTATAGGAATAATCGTTTCAAAATTGAATTCTCTTTCAAAAATGCTTTGATTCTGTTTAATTTCCAGTTTCACTTAGGCAAAATAAAATAATATGACAGAGCTACAACTTATAGAATCGATCTGTAAGGTTATTTAGCTTGTCTTCAATTGAATCGGTTTGGGTTTATTACTTGTGGTTCGGGTGAATGTGAAACCTGTTGTTCTCTATATATGTATTTGTGCAGTTGTTACTCGTGGGTTGGTTGATTATGCAAATAAAAAAAGAGAAATGGAATGTGGAATTTATGTTTTGATTTATTCACGAAGCGTGCTCGTCGCCTTGCAGCAGAATCTTCGGGGCGTGGGCGTGGCAGCCGTTTGGGGCGAAGGTGTGCGATCTATAAATTCAATACTATCACTATCTTTTGTTTGTTGTTGCTTTTGCTGTTGTTGTTGTTGTTGTGTTGTCGTACATCTGTTGTTCCTAAGTGTCGACGTGGGCGTGGGCGTAGGCGTTGGTGTGGGCGTGGCTGTTGTGATAAGCGACGTTGTGGGCTTCTCTTGAATGGGCGCCAGACTGTTGACTATGGAATTGGCCATGGCCAATTCGAGTTCACGCTGCCAGTCGCTCTCCTTCTGCTCCATGGCCTTCCTCTTGAGCTCCTTGAACCGATTGTACACGATGAACTCCTTGATCAGTGTCGTCTCCGGATCGCTGTCCCGCTGGGCCGATCGCTGTTTGGCCAGGCGCTTCTTCTTCTTGTGCAGCGGCCGCGTCTCGACGATCATCTCCTCCAGCTCGAGGCAGGGATCGCAGTTGAGGTGATCCTCGGGCGGCTTGAAGATCGGCTTCGTTGCCTTCTCCAGCACCACCTGAAAGTCTGTGGGTCGCAGCAGCGGCGTCTGATGCAGCTCCTGTTGGCTGCTGATCCTCGCTCCAGGATGCACGCAGAGCAGCTGAACAAATATTCAATTTATAAACAAGTTTCTATTAGTATAAAGTCACATTTTCATATTATTCAAGAGAGAAATTAAAATGGGTTCTAAGTGGAAAATAAATGCATACAGCAGTTATTAAAATAAAACACAAATACTTATTTTGTTTTTCAATTCTAAAATTTTGTTTAATAAATTAGTATTGTTTATTGCTATTAGTATTGGATAATTAACAATTAATTTTTAAAATAAAAAAATATTGTTACATGGCACTAATTTAACATTTTAATGAAATAATAATTAAATATGAATTCTTATTTATTTCTAGTTTTTTAAATAAAAAATGAACAGAAATAAAGAAACGTTGAAAACAATTTTAGTGTGGGAAAAAAAAGTTACAATTATATTTATTATATTTTTCCGAAATAAAAATTTGATATTTAAAAATTATTTTAAATTGAATAATGAGACAAATTATTTTTTATTGATTAAATTCAACATATGGGCATTTCCAGAAAAAGGTCCACCTTGCCAAAAAACGTAAAATTGATTAAAAACTCACATCTTGTGAAATTTTCTTCCAAAAATGTATTCAAGTTATTTATTTTATCAATATACGCTAGAAGAAATTCAATAGGATGAACATATAGATTCTACATTGGAATAAATTCACTTTTTCCATATTTTTGCCTTTTTTCTTAAAAATTGATTTTCAAAATGGACCGTTTGTATTTTAACGATTACAGTAAGTCAGGGAGTAAGATTGTAACATATTGAAAGTTTAATTTAAAACAAGTTCTAAGAGCTATATATCGGAATATAGAATAAAATTTGATGAACAAACTCTTGGAAAAACTAGGTGGAAATCTTGTCACGTTCGCGATGTCACGTTACAAATTACTAAGAAAACTTGTAAAATATATAAAACGGTAGTTACATATCAAAATTATTTCTAAAATCGAAAACTACATTATTTTATTATATTTTGAGAGTATTTTCTACCAAATTACTCGCCACATTTCGCAGACTTTCGCATTTGTCAAGATGAAGTCAAAAATGACTTACATTTTTCGTCGCGTTCGCGATGCATTGTTTTCTATAAATAATTAATAAACGACAAGTCTTCGAAGATTGTCTTTTATCATAAGAATAGAGTTGATAAAATGCATTAAACACGTGAGAAAACATTTTTGAAAATGTCAATTTTTGACATTTTTCTTTTCATTTAAAGTCGTACAAATGTCGCGTTCGCGATCCTGGAAATACCCATATACTTTATTAATTGTAATTTTTAATTCGTATTATAAGAATTCAAATATAGCATTTAAAAATTTTATTATAAATTTAGCAAATTAGACTTTTAAGTGATTTTGATAATCAATTTATTTATGGAAAATAAAAGTAACAATTATTTTTTATTCTAAGAAAATGTTTTGAAATTATTTTAATTTTTTTCAAAGACTTTTAACTTTAGAATTAAAAGGTAAGACTTTTTGTTTATTAATGAAATTCAACAAATACTTTTTAAATTGCATTATACAAAAATTCAAAGGAATCCTTTAAAAATCATATATTGAAGGTTTTTTTAAATTCACAAAAAAAAAAAAATAAAAAAAAAAAATCATTCTTATTATAAATAATGCAAATAAAATATGTTGGGACTTTTAGTGAATTTTGAACTGAAGATCTGGTGGCTAACTGGTGTCCACATGTAGCTCTAATAGGATGTAGTTATCTTTTCAGTATACACACCTTTTGCAGCAGGTCGATAAAGTCGTGACTCCAGTAGTGCGGATAGTGCACCGAGGTGTTGAGCACATTCTTGATCTCGACCAGCGGCGTGTGCGAGTGCAGCACGAACGGCCTTGTGTTTGACCTCATCTCGTAGGCCACGACGCCCAGGGACCACCAATCCACCGGATAACTATAGCCGGCTATCAAATTCAAATAAAACAAAAACGGATATAGTCAATTAGGTTGGTTGCTGCACTGGCAGTAATTGAATTTGTCGCGTTCGTGTTTGTGTTTAACAATTTGTCATGGTACTCACCAACTTCCTCCAGAGCGCACATGAATACCTCTGGCGCCATATAGGGCTTCGTTCCGGACATGCTGCAGGCGAGGGAGTCCTTCTGCAACCTCGTTGCAATATTAAAATCAGTCAAATGAGCGTGTCCTGCAATTAGGCTCACTTAATTGGATTCCAATTACCCATCTACTACTTAATATGACACACTCTCGTTAGTATGTCTGTCTGAGTATGTGTGTGTGTGTGTGTGTGTATGTGTGTCGGAATGTGTAAGAACATATTTTTTTATACCCTCAACCCAAAGAAAATGCGTTAAACAAAGGGTAATAAAGGGTATAGTCAATATAAAACAGGGTTTGCAACGATTATAATTTTTAAAATATAAATTATTAAATAAAAGTTATTTGTTGATTTTTATCAAAAAAATTAAATGAAAACTCTTATTTTTCGATCTAAATAAAAAAATTATAAAATAATATTGAAATTTTTATTTAAAAGTTATTATTTAACTCTTATTTTAAATTTGTATTTTAGCAATCGAAAATAAAAGTTATTTTTAAATTTTTATTATAAAAATTTAAAATTAATTTTTATTTTTCAACTTTTATAATAAAAATTGAAGAATAATTCTTATTTTAATTCAAGCAATTGAAATGAAAAGTTATTTTTAAATTTTTATTGTGAAAATGTAAAATAAAAATTAGTTTTCAATTTTTATTAGAAAAATTTAAAATAAAAATTATTCTTAAATTTTTATTATACAAGTTGCAAAATAAAAATATTTTTAATTTTTATAATAAAACTTGAAAAATAATAATAATTCTATAATTTTTAAATAATAATTAAAAATAAAAGCTTATCCAGTTTCTCATAACTCTTATTTGCGGTCCCTGATATAAAGACAAGTCGATTTTACGGCTTTTTAAAAAAGTTTAAACTACAAGATTATTTTAAAAGTCATAGACTTGAAACTTGAGCGAAATTTATTTTTTATCTCAGCTTTCAAATCTCCGAATTTCGTAAAAAAAAGGTAAACAAAATGCACATAGAATATTTCAGAAACAACTATTTTTTTTTGACATATTAAATGGATTCTGAACTGAGACTTATTTCAATTCAAATTTTATGATAATCGGAAATGAAAAATAGCTTTTCAAAAAGTTATGGAAATTGGAATTTAAATCAGAAAATTTTACAATCAATTTTTTATCCAGCTTACTTAATTTTTGAAAATAATATAGTCTAAGCTTTCTGTTCTTGAATTTTCATAGCAATAGCATTTGAAATCAAAAGGTTTTTAAATTAGGAAATATCAATTTGAAAGTTTCATAAACTCAGAGCAGTGCACAAAAACATGTTGCATAGGGTCACTGCGGACGGCAGTCCGCGCTAGTGACGAAAGCAGCACGAAGGGTGCGAAGGCGACTAGCATATATACACAGGAAGAATGGAAAATTTGCTATGACTGTCC
>JBAMBK010001103.1:0-30837 GCA_037043435.1 Drosophila suboccidentalis | reverse complement strand
TTGAGAAGCAACAGGCGGGATACACGCTCCATGGCACCACCTATCGAGCCCTCGCCTACGCTGACGACATTGTCCTGGTGGCGGCGTCAGAGAACGAGATGGCCCAACTGCTGCGAGTGTCGGAGGATGCAGGACGGAGAGCAGGGCTCACCTTCAATCCGAGAAAGTGCGCCACTCTTCATTTACGTGGCAAGGCAGCAGCACGCACCGCCCTCCATACACAGTTTGAACTGGGCGAGGGGACTCTCAAGTAGGGCTGCAAAACTATCGATGTTACTATCGATAGTATCGAGGTTTTCAAAATGGTCCGATGTATCGATGTTAAAAATTGAACATCGATATATCGGATGCTTCACTGCATCAGTGCTGCCAGATTTTTTGGGTCCATTTTTACAATTATTATTAGTTGAAATACGACAAAATTTGATTAATAAGCAAAAAAAAAAAAAAAGTCAATTTGGTTAAACGCAGCATTATTAAACCGAAATTTGTGTTCCAAAGTGCAAATAAACGAAATGGCTAGAAGTGGCTAGATCATTTTGAAAAAAAAAGCTAGCCCGCTCAAAAAGTGGCTAGTTCTAGCCACAAAGTGGCTGAGTTGGCAGCCCTCCTTTTTGTTTTTTTAAATTAAAAAAAAAATGAAAATATAAATTTTGTTCGTTTATTATTAAGAAATTAATAACATTATTTTACACAAACAAAATTAATGTTTGCCTTTTCTATATTTTTCTTAATATAGCATAAGATAAATGGTATTTACCGCAATCTAAAATATTTGAAAAATTTTCGATGTTTTAACGATATATCGATGTTTTTTTGGAAAACATCGAGGTTTTGAAACATCGAAGTTAAAAACTATCGATGTACCCACTATCGATAGTTTTGCAGCCCTACTCTCAAGGTCATGGGAGACGGAGAGGCCTATGATTATTTGGGCATCCCCACTGGTCTGGGCGTTGACCAGACTCCTGTTGACACGGTCGAGGGCATGATGAGAGACGCAGACAAAATCGACGCATCGCTGCTAGCGCCCTGGCAGAAGATTGATGCGCTGCGGACTTTCATCATGCCTCGACTTGATTACATCCTGAGAGGAGGTCTGGTCAAGAGGGCGCCACTTGCACGCCTGGACAAAAAGGTGAAAAAGCTGGTGAAGAGCTGGATGTGCCTGCCCCAGCGGGCGAGCGCCGAGGTCGTCTTTATCCCTACTTGGAGAGGAGGTGCTGGCATTCTCCCAACAGCTGACCTGGCAGACATCCTGACAATTGCGCACGCATTCAGGATGTTGACGTGCAAGGATGCACGCGTGTCAGATGCTGCCAAGCAATCACTGAGGGAGAACGTGAAATGCCGCACAAAAGACGAGCCAACGCTGGGGCAGATGGCCGAGTACCTCTCTGGCTCCTTTGATGGCCCGTTTGGGAAGGACAGAGGGGGAAATCCAGGCTTCTGGACGGATGTGCGCAAGGCATCGCGTCGCCAGGCTGCTCACCTCAGGCTCAGGTGGAAGTGCGTCGCAGGCAGTGGGGACCTGGCTCTGGAGTGTCGTGGCAAGGGAGCAAGGTGTGTCACACTGAGAACGAGTACGCGCAGCCATGTCATCCGTCTACTAAGACAAGCTGCGCAGTACTCGTACCTCGACACCTTGACTGCCAAGCCGGACCAGGGCAAGGTTTTCCAGCTCTCGGGGGGATCGGCCGTGAGCGAGACGGCAAATTTACCCGGTTCGCGGAGTGGCGTTTCATCCATCGTGCCAGGCTGGGGGTTCTCCCTGTCAACGGCGCCATGCGCTGGAGGGATGGCGACAAGCGGTGTCGAGTTTGCGGGTACGCGAGCGAGACGATCCCGCATGTGCTGTGCCACTGCATGCCCCATTCGGCGGCCATGCAGTTAAGGCACAACGCGATCGCTGCCCGCATCTCGAAGGCCGCGAAGGTCAGGGGAACCCTCAGGGAGAACTGTCGCGTGGAAGGAGTTCCCGAAGAACTGCAAACTCTGCGACCGGACATTGTCGTTCGGGATGAGGCCGCTAAACGCATTATCATGGTCGATGTCACGGTCCCCTTTGAGAATGGCTCCGGAGCCCTCGACACAGCCAGGAATGCAAAGCGAGAAAAATACCGCCCACTAGCAGAGGCGCTCCGGAGTCAGGGCTATCGCGTAGCTGTGGACGCGATTGTTGTTGGAGCCCTGGGCACTTGGGACCCATTAAACGAGAGGGTCCTCAAGCTGCTCAGCATTAATACATTTTATGCATCACTGATGAGACGCCTAATCGTGTCGGAGACGATCCATTGGTCTCGAGACATTTACGTCGAGCACGTCTCCGGCACGAGGCAATATAACACATAGTTATATAATTCTTTATTTTTTTTTATTTGATTATAAGTTTACTGACAAATCAATTATATTCTTGACCACGAAACAAAATTCATGACAATTGACGCCCAAGGCTTAACAATTTATACTATACTATAATATACTGACGATCAAAATGTGATATGAACACACTTGACACGATCATCACACACCCTGGAATACTCTTCGTTTTCCAGGGCAGTACGCTGATTTTCCCAGAAAATCAAACAAAAAAAAATCTGTTCTTATCAGCTTAACATCTGATAGTTTCCCCATTGGGGAACAACAAATGTTAAACTGATTTTTGGAAATAGACGGAGTGCTAGGGGCTTGCTCCACCTCTGTCAGTACCGCCGGGATTCGGCCCAACTGAATAATAAATTTAACTTAAAAAAATAATCATGATGATATTTGTGTGGCTATTTTAATTGTAATTCCAACCAGTTTGGGGCTGGATCAACAGTCGCCTATAAAATGTCAAAACTGAGAAAAAAAAAAAAAAACAATTTTTTTTCTCTAAGGTTGAAATTTTGCTTGCTTACATTTTATATCCTTGTTCCATTAATTCTACAGTATTTGAAATATTCTTTTAAAACAAAAGCATTATTTTATTCAAAATAAAGATGTTTATAATGCACATTCGTTCATATTATTAGTTTTCGAATATGCCCATGTGCAGTCTACGTAATACCGACTTTTCACGGCAAAGTTTACGTAATTTTTCCCCGTTTTCATATATTTCAAAAATGTATTTTAGTTGGTAATTTTTGTACAATATAGAATCTTTTTACTAATTAAATGATTTTAAAAAAATTGTTGGTAGCGAAAATATTTAGATTTAGATAAATCACGTTTTGCTTAATTTTCTAGCACATTTTGTTTACCCCAATCCTAAAACACATAATTTTATTGAATAAAATATGAATTAAAATAATATATCCTTTATATCCAAATATTCTCAATATAAAACTGACAACATCCCTGACAAAGCAGCACTGCTGCGGCAACTGTTTTCTAGTCTCTCCTCTAGTCATATTTTTAAGTAAATGTTATTTGTTTACTTCTAAGTACTGACCACCTGTGTGCTGTTTCTGTGTTTCCGATATTTCTAAGTAAACGTTTCTTTGTTTACCTTTAAGTATCTATGGACGACTATAAATTTATTTACCCATTCACGGGCAACCACGAATGCCCGTGGTGCCTGACAAGGGACTCTCGGGGAAATGCCGCCAAGGGGGTGTATAGCAGATATCTCGGCGGCCAACCAGCACATGACCAGGATTCATCCTACGGTCAAGGTGCGCTGGTTCTGCCGGATCTGCGACACGGAGTGCAAGGGAATGCGTGTGCTGAAGCACCATGTCAAAAAAGAGCATCCAAATATCGACGTCGACGACAACGACATGCTCCGCATTCCCCGCTTCCGGGCTTCTCGAGGCAGCCTCGGAACCGAACTAACCCGGTCCGGAACTGCCGACAGAAGCATAAGGCAGGCACCCAGAGTCCCTGTCATCGCAGCCACAACTAGGAGCACACGAGCCGCGTTCGCGAGAAATGTCTCTGCCACAGCATCAGCCAGCAGAGTCGTTCCTGCAGCCACTGCCAGAAGGACACGGGCTGCCGTGGCTGCAGCCAGCAGAAGTCCATCGGTGTCGTCTGCCGCCAGCAGTATTTCCACTGCCACCACCACCACCACCACGGCGACAATTGCCAATGCGATGGAATCGCGAATGCCATGTCCATCCCCAGCAGCCCAACAGCTGGCATGGCGAGCGCAGCGAACGCTCTGTGGAGCGCATGGCCGACGTCATCTGGTGCCACCACAATGACAACCAACACTTTGAGTCAGTCGTCAGGTGGCCCACCAACAAGGACAGAGGGGGAAATCCAGGCTTCTGGACGAATGTGCGCAAGGCATCGCGTCGCCTGCTCACCTCCGGCTTAGGTGGAAGTGCGTCGCAGGCAGTGGGGACCTGGCTCAGGGCAAGGTTTTCCAGCTCTCGGGGGGATCGGCCGTGAGTAATGCGCTTGTGCGAGACGGCAAATTTACCCGGTTTGCAGAGTGGCGTTTTATCCATCGCGCCAGGCTGGGGGTACTTCCGTCAACGGCGCCATGCGCTGGAGGGATGGCGACAGAGCGGTGCCGAGTTTGCGGGTACGCGAGCGAGACGATCCCGCATGTGCTGTGCCACTGTTCGCCCCATTCGGCGGCCATGCAGTTAAGACACAACGCGATCACTGCCCGCATCTCGAAGGCCGCGAAGGTGAGGGGAACCCTCAGAGAGAACTGTCGCGTGGAGGGAGTTCCCGACGAACTGCAAGCTCTGCGATCGGACATTGTCGTTCGGGACGAGGCCGTCAAACGCATCATCATGGTCGTTGTCACGGTTCCTTTTGAAAATGGCTCCGGAGCCCTCGACACAGCCAGAAATGGGAAGCTGGAAAAACACCGCCCACTAGCAGACGCTGTCGGCAGATAAAGTAAACATACATCATTTACTAAAAAAATATGACTAGAAAAAAGACTAAAGCCCAATTTACACGATCGGTTTCCGACTGACACCTTAAGTTAATAAATCGTCGGTCTCGTGTGAGCACGCAAAATGAATGGCAACACATCATCGGTCAAAAAGTGTAGGTCGGAAACCGACCGTGTAAATTGGACTTAAATGGCCGCGATGCCACTGGCCACTTTAATCTAACTCTACTCCGCGAAGAAAACAACAAAATGGCCGCGATGCCACTGGCAGTTCCGCGAAGACAGAGAGAAAAAAATGGCCGCGCTGCCAATAGAGAGAAAAACAAAAATTCACTTAATTATTTAGTGCCTGCTACGATTGGCCGCAAGGCCAAGAGCAGTCCCCACAGAAAAAAATTAATATTTTAAATGTTTTCCTGTTGGCGCAATGGAACTTAAATTTTCGATTTGGCTCTTTTTCAGAAATCAATTATTTTGTATAGTTTTAGGTTGAAGTACATATTTATTTTTATTTAATAACATATAACTAGACTAAGATGAAAGTGTGAAATACTTTGAATTAAGGGCTACCACACTTGTATGAAACATGCACCAAGCCTAAAGATGTATCTTATCTTAATTGATTTTGATAATGTATGATAAACTTATTCGCTAAAAAATAATTTAAAAAATGACTTGAGACTACCGCCAGGTTGATTAAGTATAAAAGATAAACTCAATACAGGCTATTCGATGCAACCAAAGCAGATAAAAAAAAAACCGTTGCATCTTCAATCTCCCTCTACTTTAATAAATATCAGCAAGACGGACCGGACCGGGTCAGCTCTTAAAATTAAGGTTTGGGCTCAGGCTGACCTCAAAAGACAGCCCATGCTCACGTTGTTCAGTAACAGTAGTCGTTGAAAATTTTTCCGTGAGTCTAAATCAACGGACGGGCTCTGCATCTGCGCTGCAAGGTGTTCGCAAGACTACTGACTGCAGCCATCTTGAGAGCCAGCGTCAGTCCTCAGGATGCTCCGATGCTAGCTTGAGTTTTCGGCCGCTGCAGTTTCGACTGCTGGCGCTCTCTTTCTGCAGTTGATGTTGCTGCGCGACAGTGCTGTCAGAATTTCATTGGCATAATAAAAAACGATAGCTAGACATGGCTACAAATTATGAAAAGGTGCTAAAATTGTTTGATTGTATGCAAAAATTTTTATCAAAGGTTAGTAAATATTATATCAAATATTATTTTTACATTTTAGCATAAACGGTATTTTGTCTATAGTATATCAATAACTTCATTAACAGAATTTTTATACTTGTCGGAGTTTGAACAAATTAATAGCTAAAATGACAGCTCTGATTATTGCAGCTCTCGTATGCGCGCCAGTGCTGCCAGAATTAGTCCGTTAAAAACGGCCAGATTTGAATAAGCAAATTTCAAAGTAAAAATAAAAAATATGGTAGTGTTTTTTTTAGCAATATTTTATTTTATTTCTAAATTGGAATGCAAAACCGGTAGAAATAAATTAACAGAATGCTATAAAACACAAACAAATTTCTTCAAAATTTGCTTATTCAAATCTGGCCGTTTTTAACGGACTAATTCTGGCAGCACTGATGCGCGCCTGTGTGTGTGTCGTTATTGTCACGCGGGACTTTTCTGTCGCTCACTTGAGCTGTTGTTTCTCTCTCTCCTTGCAAAGTGTCTTAAGCCTCGTTCGCTCTGCTTTTCCGCTCCCTCTGTTATTGCTCAGGCTGATGTTCTCTCACTCTCTGTTCTGTTATTGTGCAGGTGTTTATGTGTTGTTATTCGCTCGCTCTGCAGCACCTTATAGTAAGGTGACGTCAAATTGCTTGTCAGTATGCCTGCAAACAACAATAAAAAGCGAAGAGATCGTACCCTCACCACATTGGACGACGTCACCTTTTGTTAGTAAACATATGTTTACTTAAAGATGTTCGAGAACTATCGTAGCTGTAAGCTTATTGTTACTCCTAATAAAAAATAATATTAGTAATATTATTAACCATAATAATAATAATAGAATTAACTTCTGTTTGCAAAGATCCATTTCACAATACATACATATTGTAGAATTGCATCTAACTGTGCAAAAAAATAGTGAGAACTATTCGAATTTTGATATTTAATTATTATTAAGGGCCGTTTTTTAATGTATGTACCTTTAATGTTAGACTATCCTTCAAATTGAGCGATTTCGATATATACGCTCTATTGGGTGCTTAATCTGACATGTTGGGCAGATATGTCTGATAGCAGTTTGAAGCCGTAGCTCCGGAAAATAAAAATGCAAATACAGTCGAACTCCCCTAACTCGAACTTTTTTCCTGGTTTTTTCGAGTTAGGGAAGTTCGACTGTATATCGTTAAATTGACTCTTTGGAAGTTTCGGATGAATAGATGTGTGTTACTTAAATTAAAAAAATCTACCATTCGAGACAACCACTTTTTTTTATGTTGAATATCAGTGCATATATTTCAATATTCTGCTTTTAAAAATTGGCTTAAGCAAGCGCAGCCAGTTCCACTATTTTTTCGGTGTTGAATTTGCATATTTCTGTCTTTTCATTGTGTGTTTTTCAGTTTACAAATTCCCTTTAAAATTCTCCCAAAATTGCACAGCTTTACAGAACAGCGCTGCCACAATTTGAAATTTTTTCCCATTCACAATTTCACGTGATATATAAATTTATTATTAAGCAGCTATCGATAAATCGTGCCAAGCAGATATCGATAAAACTAATTCATTTCATTTCGATATTTAACGGAAAGTAAGCAACAGATTTGAATTTAATTTAACAATTTTATCATGTGAATGAAAAATGATCAAATGATAAGGTTTAATTGTTTTTAATTGCAATGAAAAAGCAACAGTTGTTTTGACACTGGCACTTGTCAAAATGAAAGCTTTCACGAATACTACTATACACACACACAAGATGTGGGGGAAAGCTTTTGTTGAATCCTTTCAGGTATATTTTCTACCGTGCGCGCGATGGTATGGAATACAGTACAAATGCTCGATTAGCAAGCATAATTTTATTTTAATATAATCTATAGACCGCGCCGCACGAACCGTTGAGTCGGTAAAAAAAATAAAATAAAATAAATACAGTTTGTAAAGAAACGAAAACTACAATTGCAATAGTGAAACTGAAGTTTGGTCAAAATTATTTTCTTCGCGAATTTTGCAATAATATTATACAGTAAATAATAAATTAGTGACAAAAGTGGAAACGTTACAATTAGTTCAATTTTAACATATTCTATATAATTGCTGTCTCTATTTTTGCAATTTGAGTTCTCGGTCAACAAAATATTCATTGTCCTGCGAAAAATCGATTGATTTAAGCCGTGACGGACTCCGTGCTGTCACCTCATGAGCTTTTCTACTTTAGTTCAAAAAATAGATATCGAATACAAATTTTACATAAAAACGCACAATAAAAGGCTTTTTCGATAAATTGAAATTAATGGAAAAGAACGTTGGGAATTACTAACGAACTTACGCATGAACAAACATGATTGTCACATCTGGTGTGGATAGCACTGCTTCGCTAGGTACGTACTCAATGTCACAGTCACTGTCACAATTACAGTCACACTTAATTTGTTGTTTACTGGGCAACGTTGTGGTATGGTGGGGTAGGTTCAAAGTGCGCAGTTGTTGGGAATGCCCGTTGATTCATACATATGCTGTAGGTCTATTTACATATATTGACGTTTGTATATTGTTATTTATTTGCAGGAACTGTTGAGGTCACTACTCTATTGGGTGTATTTTTTGGCGTCTTAGTCCTATTGCTTTTGCTTTTTCTGTACATAAGTCGCAGATGCTGTTTTCATCATCGCCATGGCATCAATTGCTGTGACGAGCGACACCTGGCGGCCAAATGTGTGCAAAAGATCAGTAAGTGTCATAGTTAATTTCGATTTCGAAAAACAGTGTACGACAAAACTTTACATACGACTCAGATTTTTGATGCTTGTTGAGAACAATTGAAAATAAATTAAGAATTATTAGTTGGCTAAATTCTATGCAATAAACGGTTAAAGAAGAATTAACAAAAACCAAAATGTATGCCATTGACAAAAATCCATATAAAATAATAGATATATTGATAAATATTTGACAAAAATCTATATAAAATAATAGATAGAATAATTAATATTTATATTCTAAATATTTATTTCAATATTTTGTCGTAAGTAGAGTTTTGTCGTTCACTGTGCAATCTATGCACAAACATATACAGAACATTTACATATGTATTGTAGCTCGAAAGCGCCGTTATGAGAACACTAGTTCCGATTCCGAGGAAGATATGCTGCGTCGCCTGCGTTGGCATCAGCAAAATAACAACCTTTTGCCAAATGGTGGCAAAGGTAAATTTGCTGGCTATGGCATGGGCATCGATCAAATGAACCCGTTGACAGGGCACAGCTTCAATTATCATCATCATCATCAGGCCGACCTGCAGAGAGTCGTCACTGTGACCCGTGACCCATTGGCAATTGCCGAAAGGGGCAAGGTCGGCATACCATCCTCGCACAGTGAGTGCAGCTCCAATGATTCCATCGAGGCCTCTGTGGACAGTCATACGGGCATTCTGACGGGCGACGGCAGCAGCAGAGGTATGAAAAATTGATTGATTGATTGACTGACTCGAAATTCAAGTTGAAACATTATTACTATTTACCAATTATATTTACAGCATTGCCAGGGAGAAATTCTTACAACAAGTCACAGCGTTACCAACACAAAGTGGACGTCTTGCCACAGAAGATGGAAAAGGATAGGGATAGTGTGGTAGTGGTGCCAATTACAACATTTAATACTACTAATAATAACAACAACAATAACAGCACTACAAATAATAATAATAATAATAGTAATACTACAAGCAACAACAACAACAACAACGACGATGTAAGTATTTAATGTGCTTTATTTAAATCAGGGACTAAAACCGAAACGAATATCGGTTTCAGTTACGGTTTCGGTTATGTTCGCATTTAGGTTTTCGGTTATCGGCTATCGGTTACGCAAAATCTTTGAATAAAGGTTTCGTAACGGTAAACCGGTTTTGTATGTTTCGGTTTTGAAATACCGATATGGTTTTGGTTCACAAAAAAAAATTTGTTTGCAAAAATATAATTATATTAATAATTAAAAAGGCATTACTTTCTTAATGTTTCATATACGTTTAAAATACGAATCTAATAACAAAATATCAGAGATCGCAAATAAGACTTATGAGTAGTCGGAAAAAATATAAACAGTTCAAAATTTTTCGTTTAAATTATTTTTAACTTGTGCTTTAAATTTTTATAATAAAAAAAAATTAAAATTGTATTTAAAATTTATACCATAATTCTTTTTTTAAATTTTTAAAATAACATTTAAGGATAAAACTTTATTTAAATTTTTATTATAAAAATTGGAAATAAAAATTTATTTTTGGATGTATGAAAATCCGAAATTAACACTTATAAATGAAAGTGTTACTAAACGGTTATTTCGGTTTTCAGAGGCAGAAGGCTTCGGTCAAATGGAAATTTTTTTTTAGGGGTTACGCTTTCGGTTAGGGTTTTAATCCCTTTTTTTTTTTTTTTTTCATTAATCATGAAAAATAATCTGTATTCAATTTTTACCACAATAATCTTGAATGTGCAATTAAGTATTAATGCAGTGAACCAAATCGTTATGAACAAACAAATCTTTGTTTTTATAGGAACCCCTTTTCGATACGAGCGACCTGCGATCCATCAAGTCGGACGATATTATCGTTACCGATTCAAAGATCATCGCTCCACGTGGACCTATCGAGTTGGAGATGTCCTTGCTCTACGATGCGCCAATGCGCAAGATGACGGTGCACGTGATGCAGGCGAGATGTCTGCCGCCGCTGGGCAATGGCCAGCAGACGCACACCCAGGTGAGCCCAATCTTTCCTTCCTCTAATTATCAATTTAAACATTATATGCATGAATACTAATAATCTTAAAATGATTCATAGGTGCGCATGCTGATGCTGCCGAACAAGAAGCAGAAGCACAAGACCAAGATCCGGAGCGGCGAGAATCCCCAGTATATGGAGAGTTTTCTGCTGCATCGCGTCAATCCCGAGGACGTGAACAACATGGGCCTCCGCGTCCGTCTCTACGGCTGCGAGCGTCTGCGCAAGGAACGCCTCATTGGCGAGGCGTATGTGAGTTTTGCCACCGTCGATTTGGAGCTGGAGACGAATCTGTGGCTGCCGCTGGAGCCGCGCAATACATCATCGCTTTTGGGCTCGACCAGCGATCTGTTGAGCTTGGCCAGATCGGACAGTGCCGGCTCCACGTCCTCCATGCAACATGGCGGCGTCTCGGAGCTGCTTCTCGGTCTGAGCTACAACGGCGTCACGGGTCGTCTGAGCGTCGAGATTATCAAGGGCAGCCAATTTCGTAGTCTGACATTGAATAAGGCGCCCGATACGTATGTGAAGATGTGCATGGTCAGCAGCATTGGCCAAGAGATTTCCAGGGCCAAAACGTCGATACGTCGTGGTCCCAATCCGCTGTTTAAGGAGACATTTGCATTCCAAGTGGCGCTGTTCCAGCTAAACGATGTCACGCTCATGATCTCCGTGTACGCCAAGCGGCATATGAAAAAGAACGAGATGGTCGGCTGGTTTAGCATGGGCCTGAACTCATCGGGGCCGGAGGAGTGTGCTCATTGGACGGATGTCTGTGAGATGCCCAAGGGCGAGATTCTGGCACGTTGGCATGTCCTTGTCGATTCCTGATTCGAGCAGTTGGGACAGTCCACGGGACGCAGCAGTAAGGCCTTCAGGAAACTGAGCTTTGCTGCGTTCAAGGACAGGTCCAAGCAAAAGTCTCCCATGGAGAAGGACAAGGACAAAGACAAGGACAAGGAATCGAATGGCATTCAATTTCCGGCTAATGACAATGCCGTCGCCGTTGATATTGAGCCCGGTTTGGAACTGGATTTCGTCTAGAATCGAGATCCACTTTGGTCTATTTTTTAATGGAACACCAATTGATATTGATTGATTTGTTGTACTTTTTGCATAATCTGGATAAACTATTTAGCCAGGTTTTGAGCCCACTTGCGGGCTTACACCCAAAAACTTTGTAATTTGTAATTTGGAAAACAAAATTTGGCACACACATTTGATGATCAAATGTGTAGAAAACAAAAGGAATACAATTAACTAGTATTATTAAAACTTTTATACGCAACAATGCAACAATGCATATAACTTATTACTCAAATTTGAACTTTATAATTGTTTGTGATAAAGCATCTGATAATGGCTAAAAGAGATTGAGACGTGGCAAAAGAGAAGAACATGTAAAAAATTACAAAAATTACATGTTAGTCAACAACATTTTTGTAATTAATATTTCTCAGCAAAACTCAACCGAAAAAAACCAAATATTTAACCGCAAAGGTTTTGATGGTCCGTTTTCTAACGACGGACTAGCACTTTTTATTACCATAACTAAGAATTTCCAAAATCAAATAATTATTAGCATTGTTAACCAAGTTTTGAACAGAATATTTTAATGTGCGAATACGTTAAACATTTAATTTATTTATAGATTAAGTCGATAACAAACATTATGGGCAATTTAAAAAAATATATTTGATGTTAAGAATTATCAAAAGTATCTTATTTTAAAAACAGGGAAATAATATTTTATGTTAAAAGTTTTCAAAAATGTTTTTATGTTAAAAACAGGGATTAAAACCGTTAACATAACCATAACTTTAAACCGGTATTAACCGATTGAAATTGGAAACCGTAACCTAAACAAATAAATCCCGTAAATCCCAAAAAGCGAAAATATGCCAACCGGAATAACCGTTAAGAAACCATAAAACGTAATAGTGTAGTGCAATAAAAGGTTTTTCAAACATAATTTAATTTTTACATCTACCCTAAGTTAATATAAATATTGATCTCAATAAGATGTAGATTTCTGAATATTTGTTTCCAAATCAACATATCCTTAACATTGTTTGGTAATCCGAAATCATACCGATATGTCGAGTTCGAAACATAAATAAACCGGAAACGTTACGTAACCGATATATAAAAATTTTGCATAGCCGATAACCAATCATAGCTGAAACCGATATTCGATTCGGTTTGATACCCTGTTGGGAAATTTAAGAAATAGTTTAAAAATATTTATAAATTTTTTTTTTTTACAAATTTAAATTTAAAAAAAGTTTTATCTAATTCGCATATTTAAATATTCTGGCAAAAACAAAACGCAAATAGCAACAAAAAAAAAAAAAAAAACAAATCAGCAACAATTGTAGCCAACGCATACATACATAAATATACATAAACATATACATATACATATACAAAAACATACCATAAATGAGGAAATTCTAGAAACTTTTTAACTAGAAAGAAAATCATGCGCATTGTTCCAGTTTTTATATGAATATAAACAAAAGGAAAGAAAGAAAATACCTAAGCTCTAGGATTCTAATTAAATACGCACAACAAAAGTCGAATGTACAACTCGAGTGAAGAATGAAAGAGAAATCAAAAGTTGATAAACGTTTATAACGAGAAAGTATTTGAAATCCAGCACCATTTATTCAATATTTCAAGAAAGGTTGCTTGGAAACTATTACAAAGAAAAAGAACATTTAATGTTGATAAAGTTTTGAATATAATTATGAATTATAATGAACAGAGAGAGTTGTGTTTGGAGCACATTTTGAAATCAGGCTCAGAGTACGCTACCTAAATATTGAAGGAGTAAGGAGCGCATTTACCTTAAAAAACGAAGAATACAAAATGAAATATGTAGGCTAAACTAATTATACGGATAAAAATGGAAAGCTTTAATAAATGTTGGTACTCAATTGATTTTTACTTAATCTGTCGTCAAAAACAAACTTGAATAGTTTAAATATTTTATTACATATAGTAAATATAGTATATATATATACATATATATTTGTATCTTTTGAAAAATCTCTATATGTTTTCGATGTCCGAATATTTTGTATAATCACAATTCAAATTGAATATGTGTTCGTTAGAGTTACTGAAATCTTTGCGATATTATCAAGTTGTTCTCAAAATTTAATTTTGCAAGAAAGTACGAGTAAATTTTGGAGGGTCGAGGATTAAATGGCAAAAGTAAACGCACCTAAAAAACTTGTCAAGTTTCATCTTTTTTGTATAACATATTGTATTTATTCTATAAGCTTCTCAATGTGTGCATCTAACTTTACAATACACAAGAATAAAGAAAACAAATTGTAAAGTCTTGCAAATAAATGATCAAGTTTATTTGTGAAAGTACTTTCGGCCTCTATGTAGAAAACTCCCTCCATTAAAAACAAAAAGAAAACAAACTGAATCAAGTGATTGGATTTTCCTGGAATAGAAAACTAAAACATTTCTACTTTTCAATTTAAAGCAATTAAATTGTCATTGTTGATTATTAAAATAATAATTTTAATATTACATAATTGTGACTTACCAAATAAAATGATAACATTAACAACAAAATGTTACGCTAACAAATACAATAATCTAAGCATCTATTATTTATTTCATTTATTTTCTACGCTTGCGACGCGGCGTCTTCTTCATGCCACCCGCATAGTTGTCATCATCATTCTCATCATCGCTATCTATGGTAGTTTCCTGAGTGTCTTTGTGTCCTACACCCGATCCTGTTGCCGTTGCCGATCCTGTTGCCGTTGCCTGTGCATCCCACTCCTTGCGCAGTTCACTGAGCATGCCAGGCGTGAGCAATCCCTGAGCCAACAGTCTCTCCGTGAGGCGACCACGCGTTGAGCTGGGCAGCCGCGGTTCCTTTATTGACGTGGCACGCCGCATGTTGTAGCTATAGGTGGGCATCCCATCGCTGTCTTGGCCAGCCTCTGTGTTCTTGAGCAACCTGGTTATTTGAAAGACGCCCTGCTGAATGATCTCATCCAGCTCCTTTTGCGCCACACGCACACTCGCTGCATCCGGAAAGATATCCATAAAGCGATAGCTGCAAATAATAATTATTTATTAGATGGTACCTCATACAAATTCCGAAACTTTTTTAAGGTGTTTTAAAAAAGAAGAAAAAAAACCAAGAGTACAATTGTAGGAATCCAAAATTGGGAAGAAAAAATTAGGAATTTCAACTAAGAAAAATATTTAGAGTTCAAAAATTAGAGTCGCCGACCTGTCGCATAATTAGAACTTTCAGGTTAAAAAAATATCTGGGTCCGATTCAACCCCGTCAATTTTAGTCAATCATGTGTTTTTAATTTCCCTTTGGAATGAAACGTAAAAAATATATACCTCCCGTCATTTAAAAAAAAAAAAAAATTACGAAAAAGTTTTAGAAAAAAAAAATGGGGAAAAATATTTTGGTTTTCCTATCATTGGTGAAATTGTTTCGAATAGTTTTATACATTGAAAAATATATAAGCAACAAGCAACCGTCTAATATCGCTACTCAAAGAATACGACGAGCACAAAAATCATAAAATTATTTAATTTTTATATAAATGATTTTGAAATAAATGGTTCGACAAATGTTGTCTTTTTTGCTAATAATCGCGCGATTTTTAATAAAATATTTTTGATTTCGGCTTTTCCTTATTTTTGTTTTCTTAATTTTTGTTTTCCCAATTTTTGTCATCCTAATTTTGGATTCCTAATAACTGTATTCCTAATTTCGGACTCGTAATTTTGGATTCCTCATTTTTCGATTCCTAATTTTGGATTCCTAATTTATTTTTCCAACTTTTCGTATTCTGAGTATTATTTTTCGACAATCGTATATAGAATCTTATTAGATATTCATAGTTTTCCTTTTAGCTCAACTCACCTGAGCCACAGATACAAGTCCATAACGTCAAAGACAGCCTCCAGATGCACCAGATCAAGTATTGTCTTGGGCAGCTTCAGCGGCAAATTGCAGTTTCTCTTGATAAAGTCAAAGGTGATGGGCTCATTGCGACTGTATTGGCGGGCAATCTTGAGGAACATGGAGCACACAAAAGGCATCTTTCGGTTGATGGGGGCACAGCAGAAGACATAGCGGGCACGCAGTGGCAGCGGCACATGTTGTATCATCTCGGCGAGGAACTTAAAGTCTTCGATGTTGCACATAAAGTACAATGAATCATCCACCGTGCACAGATTGACAAAGATGTCCATCAGGTTGCTCAGCGATGAGTTTGGCAGATGGTAAGCGTACAGTTCGATTTGATCCGCGGTGGGATGCAAACCCGCCTGCTTCAAAGGCTCCGGTGTTTGGGCCAACAATCGTTGCAGCGTGACCAGATCTTCCGCCTTAAACGTGGTCACGTATCCATGCTCCCACTGCGTCCGATAGCGTCCTGCTCGTCCTGCTATTTGCAGCGCCGAGGATATGGAAATCGTGTCGATTTCACGCTCTCCCTTTTCGTTCATTGTGGGCTTGACCAGCGAGTAAAATATGATGCGACGTATGCTTCTGCAAGTGGCATAATTAGCATTTAAATATTAGGTATTCATTATCCGGTAGACTCACAGATTCAAGCCCATGCCAATGGCATCGGTGGCGACCATCACTTTGCAGCTGTTCTCGGGATCATTGAACTTGGCTGCTTGCGCCAGTTTCGTGCCAGGCGGCAAGCCACCATAGATGACAGCCACTTCCTTGCCCCTGCAATTAATCATTAATAAGTTTTACTTATCATATGTTCAATTATATAATTTACCGCGCTTCAATCTCCCGCGAAACCGTGTAGATGTCGTGCTTGCTGAAGCAAACAATGCAATCTCCAGGCATCACATTGTCCAGTGTGCCCAGCGCCGAGTTCTCCACTGTCAGCTCCGTCAGGCGATCGTAGCGACGCACCTCGACTGTTTCCCCCGTCGTCTCGCAGATCTTCTCCAGCAGCTGCAGTGCACCCGCCTCGCCGCACACATGCACTTCATTGGCAATCAGTCCCAGGAACGCGCGTGTCCACGCCCAGCCGCGCTGAGGATCTCGGATCTGTTGTATCTCATCGATGACAGCCACTTCATCTGCAACCGAAAGTCATCATTATAAAACGAAACTTGAAACTAATTACATCAAATATTTAACATTCTTGAAATGCGAGTCTTGTTTGAAAATCAACAAATTTGATTTAAGGAAATGCAACATCTCAGAATCAATAACACTGTGCTACAAAATTGAATCAAAATAAACTTCTGGGATGGGACACAGCGTAGGTTGTAGGTATAGATAAATAAATTGCTTTTGCGTACTAGAATTTAGTTATTCATTCTAAAATCGGACAATAATTGGCCAAGCTATAATAGATTTTCTGACAGAATTGCTCAAAATTGTTAATTGTTAACAAAGGAGTTTTTTTCAATGACTTTTTTTCTAAAAAAATTCATAACTCAGTTAAATATCACTAGATTTTAATAGGATTAAAATTCAATGTTTTTTGAAACAACACGCCAAAACTTAGTTGCATTCTACAAATTGAACTTATTAATTTACGTTCAAAGAACGGTAGTCGCAAAAAACTGAAAAAATTCATATATTTTTACATGTAGCTCCCTCAATTTATTGTTGGATGCATAGTTTAGGACATACGATTTTTGAACTCCATCAACCTCGAAAAAAAGGTTTTTCTTACCGTAATTTAAAATTTCGATGTGCAACGAAAATTCTAGTATGCCACAATGTTACCTTCAACTATATCTACAACCTACGCTATGTCGCATCCCAGAAGTTTTTTGGCTGTAACACAGTGTAATTGTAAAAAGAATTTCGCAGTTTGATGCCTCCAGTAATTATTCAATAAGTGATCGTTGTTTGTTGCTTACAGGGTGTGTTCACGGAGGTCATTTCCACGGTGCAGGCCACGTGATTCGCTGGCGAGTTCTCGCTTATGCCGAACTTGCGCTCCTCGCCCGTGACCAGATCACAGGGCGTGCCCCGTTCGTTGGCCTTGTTGTACACTTCGGTGGCCAGGAGCTTCAGGGGACCACAATAGACGCCAGACTTGGCGCCCAAATATCTTTCCATGGCATGATAGGTTTTCCCCGAATTCGTTGGCCCCGAATGGAAGACAATCTTGCGGGTAATGGCACGAGCGTTTGTATACCAATTGGCGGGCTGTCGCAAGTCCGATATCTTCTTCAGGTCATCCATGCAGTCCAGATGGGGAAACACGGTCTTGGCATGGCGCAGAAAGTAGGGGAATATGTCATCAATGTGCCCGGCGCCTTGCATAATGTCACTGAACACGATGTGCAAGTCGACGGGCAAATTGTCCGCCTCAATGCAGTAGCGTCGAAAGGAACCAAAGGCCTGTTGCTGCAAATAAGCTAAGGATATGAAATAAATTAACAGGGAATCACTTGAATGTAACACATACAGTTGGTCACTTAATTATTTTGACAAATACACAAATTACATATTTTAGTTTTTTAAACTATAACTTTAAATTGATTAAACAAATTTCTCTTTTTATTAACAATAATTTTTAGTAGTTTGTCAAAACAATTACTTGACCTACTGCACATCAACTTACAATCCAAACCGTTTTCACTGCACAGCGCTTTGATTTCCCGACGTTGTGCAAATCTATTGAGAATCTTCAACACTTCAGACTTTTCCAGTTTACCCACGAGCTCGGAGCCCACATCCTCGTCGTCCACATTGGCCTGCACCGGCACCGGTTTAAACAAGGCCGAAACATTTGTTTCATGTTTTCGATTTCGCGATAAATGAGCGGCTGCGTTTTGTATGCAGCGTTTATCGGCGAAGGAATCCAAGCCGCATCCGAGCCGCAAGCGGACCGCGCAGAGCAAACGTCTGCCAGTTGAAATTGCATAATGCCGCGAGTTTTGCATCGAGAGCAAAAACACCTGCTGATTTATTACAATTGTTGATATTCAAATAATACACTTCTTGAGCGGTCTACCGCTCCACGTTGTGAGTGAGAAGAACAGCTGTGACATAACGCTCTGAATGCTGTTCGCTCTCGCGTTTTGTTTTGGTGCACTGGACCTGCCAGTGCTGGAAAACTAAAAAAGGTATTTTTCATATGGCCGATAGCAAAGTTGAGTTGTCTTTTTTAGTAGATGTGGAGAACTATTGATGGCAGTTACTGGTTCTTTTTTGTTCACGCGCGGGAAATTTGAAAAAAAAAAATTTTAATTTACAAAAATCAATTAAAAGTTAAATAAAAACAATTTCAAAAAAACAAGAAAATACAAAATTTTGTAAAATAATTAAGATCAATCTAAAATTGGTTTGGTGCATTTCGCTCTTCGCGTTGCGAAGTTAAGTAAAAAAATCTTAAAAATTCGAGAAAATTCCAACAAAAATTCTGGTAAAATTTTCAAAATTCTAGCTTCAAAATTAAGAAAGTTCCACCTTTAACTCGCGAAAAACTTTCTCATTTTTGAAAGTGCGAAAAGTGGGGCCGCGAGAGGTTGCCACCTTTTTTTTTTGCAGTCTTAGCCAGGGCTGCCAGATTGATTTTTTACAGTTACCGTTGCTATTGCGCTGCCACCTTTTCTTATTTTTTTTTGCCAGTCTTAGCCAGGGCTGCCAGATGATTAGTTAAATGTGTTTTGAACGCCGATTTATTGCAATTAAACGTGGACACACTGTTCGAGCAGCACATAAAAATAAATAAAGTTAATAAATAAAAATAAATATGTACTTCAACCTAAAACCTAATACAACAAAATACCTAATTCTGAATTGATGAAAAAATGAGACAATTCGAAAAAATAAGTGCCATTGCGCCAACAGGACAAAAAAGAGCCAGTTTTGGCGCAAAAACGCCAATTGTGGCAGCCGTGTTTTCAGTAATGGCGCCAAACAAAAATTGTTAGGAATTAACATTTGCTATAATAAAATTTGACAACATGCACAACTTTAACACTATTAACTTAGCAATTTATCGCAATGGAAATCAAAAGCATTGCCATTGAGTCTACTGTCAAAATGAACTCAGTTGAAATTGCATTCAGTTTCTCATTACATCGCAATACTTGTTAGTGATTGGTTGTCTTACAGATTTTGTTCATTAAATTTTTATTTTATTGTTTCCGTAATTGCGTTTCAATTTCAATAAACAAAATACAATTAAATAAATAAATTCTGAAAGCCAACGGCAGCAGATTGCTCATCTCTCGCGATATAAAGACAACGACGGTCGATAAATACAAATATCGATATACTCGAATTTGATCGGGTGAGAAACGTGGTTTGTTGGAAGCAGCCGGAGAAGGTAGACGTTGCTCTGTAACTTGTGTAAATTTGTGAAGAAAAAAAATTGTTAAAAAAAGATAATTAAAGAAGAACAGTTTAAGTACACAATTTATAAACGAAATACGATGGAAAATCAAAGCAACGAAGCTCCCGTTGCCGCTGCCGCCGCCGCGGAGGTATCATCGACAAGTAAGTTTTCGGGGTGGAGAAAAAGAGATTTTCTGTTTGTGAGCAAAAAATTCGCATTCATGGATACATATAGAAACGCATATGTATGTATTTAAGTATTTTTTGCCGGGCTTAATATGGTGGTTTGTAAAATATGTAGAATATTGCACTTTTCCCTCGACCACAAAAATTAGATCAAGGGCAAAGGCACATCGCCGTGCTCTTTTCTTATTTTTTTTTTTATTGTAAGTACGGCCATTTTTTTTGTAGAGTAGAGTGACATTAAAAGTTGTCAAATTGCCGCCATATTACTTTTGTATTTTTTTTCTGATTGATTCTTGCGGTAAATAAGAGTTGACACACCGTCGACAATGCGTCTGTCATTTCACCATTAGAAACTGTAAAACGGAAAGCAAATGCGAAGAGAATCAAAAGCAGCAGCAAGTACACCAGAATGAAAGAACAACAAATTACAGATGTGTATATACATTTGTACGTATGTATGCACATGTATAAGCGCTTATTTTTTTTTTGGTCGTTGATTCATTTTCGTGTTTCTTCTATTAATTACGTCATCGGGGCGCGCATTTTTATGCTAAAAGTGCTGCAATTACTAAGTTGAACTTCCAAATTGTATGAGTGAATCATTTCGGCTAACGCATTGACTGCTCTTGGCCCATTTGAACGTTTTTTCCTTGTGTTGTCGCGCTGTTAGAGCACAACTATTTACATATATAAATTCATGCAAACATAAGGCCTATATGTATGTACAAATGTACATATGTACATACATATTAATTGAAAAATTCGCGCGTCTTGATGCGCTCATCGCTGAGAAATGCTGTGCATGTGTGTGTGTGTTGAAGAGTGAGTGAGTGAGTGTGAGTTGCCGCAGCGTTGCCAACTTATTGGTCATACGTCAATATCGATATTTTTAATATTTTCGTCCATTTGATATTTAAACACACACGCACACTTAGTTTTTTCTGCTGCTGCTGCTGTTTTTTCATTTTAAATTACTGTCATTTAAATACAAATAATTTATGTCAGTGAATTATAATTATTTGCATACATTGTATGAGCTGCTCGGACAGGTGGCAACCCCATCGTATATTTTCTATGCAGATTTTTTCTATCCGGTGTTTTTTTTTCTTCCGTTTTTGTTTAGTTAAATTGTTGCTTTACGTATACATATGTACAGTACCATTTTGACTGGGTGTGAAAACCGGTTTATCAGTTATAGAAATATTTTGTTAGACATAAACCTGGCGTGATAACACATGCTGGCATGCGTTAATCATGGGTCAGAGATAAGAGCCAGCGGCGACTGTGCTGACAAATCAAACTTAATTTGTTGCCGGTAATGCGAGATCTTGCACACACTCTCTTTCCATGTAATGACCACAAAGTCTGCTCTGGCGCTCTCTTCCTCTCTCTCTGCCTCTTTTGCTCTTTGGCAGCTGCCGCCGCATTTGTTTGTGTTTATTTTTAGCCCCTCATACGCCATCCATAAAGCAGCGATAGCAGCGCACTAACACTAATGAACACATACATAGTTTTATATACAGTGAGTCCCAGCTTGTTTGACCCACTACTCGTGCATATTAAATATGTTATCAGAATTTAACTTTTAGTTGGAAGTAGATACTATCGGAATTTTTAATGAAAATTTATCGGAATTTTTTGTTGATGCTTAAACTTAAGTAAAACATATGTTTTGTTAGACATGAACATGATTGTGCAATAAAAAATGTTTATATACATAAAAACTGGGAGAGACTGTATATATACACACACACAAATATGTTATCAGAGTTTAACCTTTAATCGGAAGCAGATATAAACAAATTGTAAACGCAGTTTTGTTATTTAATTTTTAAACTTGAGTAAAACAGTTTAATTGTGCTGTATTTATGTATATTATTTGAGCAATAAAATAGAACAAATAAAATAACTATGGAATTAAACTTGTGGCCAACTAATACAATTGATTAAATTGTAATAAAATAGAAAATAATAAAAAGTCAAACTGTAGACCTTGAATATTAATTAAAATGTACAATTCAATACTTTTGTTGGTTTTTAAAGTTTTTATTCCCTCCAATTGTCTTTATTTTAACATGAGTGATTTCATTTAAATCACAGTTGATGAATAATAATAAAATAAATAAAAATTTGAAATATCTTTGACTAACAATAGCGTCATCTTTAACAGCTCAGCCTGTGGAGCCCACAAAGCGCTCGCTGCGCGTGCAGACCTGGAAGAAGATCCAGGAGGGTAAGGTTGGAATCGGATTCAATGGCATATTCAACCGTATTCCTGCGTTCGTTGATGCCGATAAGGCTGCAGCATTGCTCACCCAGGAGGAGGAGTTTAAGAAAGCACGTAAGTAAATCTCGTCGTGAATTTGTCAACAGTCTGTCTATATATATTTCTACGTCTCCAATAGAGCACATCAAAGTGACCATTGATCGGGCATTGCACGATTTTAAGGAGCAATCATTGTTGGCCGATAAATCTGTATATTTGCCCAGCACTCGGGATTCGTCCGCGCTCTGTCTTAAAGTCGAAGTGCCAGCCGATGCCACCGATGAGCAGAAGAAGGAATCGTTGCGTGTCCAGGATATACAAAAGTTCCGTTCGGAAATTGGTCTGGATAGCAAATTGAAGCTCGATATGGTTGTCATTGGTTCGGTGGTTGTGTCACGCGATGGCTATCGCATTGGACGCGGCAATGGATTTGCCGATTTGGACATTGGTCTGCTCATTGAACTGGGCGCCATCACGGCAGAGACAGCAATTGTGACAATTGTACATGATGTTCAGGTGGTGGACACACTACCCGTGAATCTGTTCCAGAAATACGATTCACCCGTGGACATTATTGTGACGCCCACCGAGGTGATTCGTGTCTCGAAACGTTTGCCCCGTCCCAATGGCGTGTTCTGGGAACTCTTGTCCGAGCGTCGCTTGAAGATCTTGCCCGTGTTGCAGCAGTTGAAGGAGCAGCTGGAGAAATCGGGCAAGACCATTACCCTGAAGGAGGAGGATACCGATGTGGAGCAGCATCAGAACAGTAGACGCCGTCGTGGACCGTTGCGTCGTCGCTTCCAACGAGGAAACCCAGGACGCACCACCTCACAGACTGACAACGAACAACAAGGCGTATGTTAACTATCTTTCACTTGATCTGTTGATCCTAAACTCACTCTCAATCTTTATTCCATTAGCAGGAAAATGCACAGAAGCGTGCTCCCCGCCGCAAAGGTCGTTTTGTCAACCGTCGCAGACGCACAAACAAGGTATAATTGTAGTAATATCTGTGTAATCTTGTCAAGCCTTTACTGATCAATGTGTTTTCAGTCTGAGGGCGATCAGTCTGGTGTCGAGGTCGGTGCTAAGAGTGAAGATCGTAAATTCAATGAGGCCGGTACGGGCGAGCGTCGCCCCAAGCGGAAGAATCGCCCGCCGCGTGACTTCTGTGTTAAATTGTCCAATCTGACACGCGACATTCGCGTCAAGGATCTGAAGACAGAGCTACGCAAGCGCGAATGTAATCCATTGGCGATTACATGGAAGGGTAAGTGAATTCCTTATTGTAAATGTAAAATTACATTCAAATCTAAATTTTGAACTTAGGTTTTGTTCCAATTTAATTCTATATTTAATAAATAATAATCATTGATGCCACAGAAATCGCAAGCGAAATAGAATTCTGCAGAAAGCAATTCCGCACGGAAATTTCTGAAGTGCCACAGAACTTACGAGAGATTTAATTTTTTTTTTTTAGCATTTTCACCAACTTTTTCGAAATAGGCTGCTAAGGGTTGACACCTTCTCAGATTAAATTACCCAAGGGTTTGATTAGTAACTTTTTCAAGTTTATCATTGCAGAGCAATAAGCTTTTAATTATTTTCTTATTTAATTAATATAATTAAATTTATTTATGTAATAATTGATTTTATTTAGCTAAAAAAAATTTAAAAGTAACTGGCTCGAGAATAAAAAATACTCGACAGCTCTAGCAATTGTATGCCATTAGTCTGGCAACTCTTTGTGAGTAATGTTTTCACAAATTGCACAATAAGTTAAAGGTTTTTTTCAGTAAAACTTGATTTACCTCAAAAGACCTATTTTCTGAATGCTTAATTTAAAGAAAACTGAAGTGGTTCTATATATTTTTTTTTGAAATACCTTACTTCGAATTCTGAATCGCTGACCCAGACTTCGAAAATCTTAATCCGACTAGATGGCAGCGTTGGACGCCAGCGGACTTAGCGCTAGTTCGTTCCTGTGGCACAGCGAAATGAAATTGAAGTGAAATTCAAGTGAAAGCGATTTCTTTGGCACCCCTGATAACAAATAGATTATTTATCAAATTATACATATTTATTTATTGATATTGTTTTAATGTTTCGATTTGCAGGTCACTTTGGAAAGTGTTTCTTGCACTTTGGCAATCGCAATGGCGGTCCGAGCACCCAGGAGGATGTGGACAAGGTGCTCAAGTCGCTGAACGATCTCTCGCTGACGATCACCACGGGTGGCGGAGAGTCGGCACCGGCAGCGGGCGCCGAGGAGCCGCCAGCGGAGAATGCCAATGCACCAGTGCAAACAAAAACTATAAATCTGAATGTGGAGTTGCTTAAGTTTGGCGCCAAAAAGAATGAGGGCAATGCTGGCGAGGAAGGCGGCGACAACAATGCGGCCAATTCGAGCCCGGTTAATGGCGCTACGGCTGCGGCTGCTGCTGGTGAAGAAGAAGCCAGCGGTGCTTCTCGTGTCGAGTCTGTGGACACCACCACAGTATAGTATGGTCCAGAAGTCAGTAGCGCTGCCACTAAAAGGCCAAGGCGGATGTCCGCCGCCAGTGTCACGTGTGGAGCTCAACGAAAAAGAGTCACATTTTGTTTAGAACAAACCGAAAAGTAAAACACAAGCAAACACAAAACAAACAAAAACAAAATCAAAACAAAACAAATACCGAAATGAGCTCCAAAAACACACGTATGCACACACACACACAAACTCATTCACACACACAACACACTTTCACATTTATAATTTACAGCTTGTAGTTTCTTCTCATTCACACTTTACTTTCTAACAAACAACAACAACAAAAGTTTCAAATTTTTGACGCTTTTTCTAAACAATTGCATTTGTTTTTTGCTTAAAAGAGAAACAATTACGAACACAGACAACAACCAATTAGTAGATTCATTAAACTTTTCAATGAATTGTGGAAAGAAACTTAAATATTAATGAAATACTCGTTTGCTTATTGGATTATCATTTCAATCCTACGTAATAATTCTTCAACTTTTTTTCTTTCTTTCTTTGGCCAATGAAATATATATAAATCTATATATATATATATTTATATTTTACGATTTTCTAAACATTTTTCCATCCCCCAACTTTGGCCATCAAACGCCCACACGCTGGGCGTGTCCACGTTTGTGTCCCGAAATCAGTTGAGCTGCTTTCACCAGAGACGCGACACGTGCCACGTGCCACGTGCAACGTTTGGTGGCATTTGGGCTTTTGTGTCAAAAATGTTGATATTCGTAAATTATTAATAACCACAAAAGCCAGAACAAAACAAAACTTACAAAAAAAAAAAATGATCGTGGATAAATGAAATTGAATTAACAAAACGAAAACAAAAACAAAAACTAAAAAAAAAAACTATTAACATGTTGCATTTTTGCTGAATTGAAGTAAAACACAAAATATAAATGAAAAACAAAAGGGAAACGAACAATAAAACATCATAATTGTAATATTTGGTTAGTGTTTTTTTCCCTCAACACACGAACACACAAACAAACATGTAATACCAATACAAATACAAATATCCTTTATAATTATTATATATATTTTAACAACAACAAATTTGTGAACAACTGCAATTTATACACACACAAACCATAATAATTATTTACTCTTTTTTATACAAAGAAAAAGCATTAAAAAAAAACAAAACAAAACTTATGTGAAACATGAATGAAATATAACTTGAAATAAAAACTTCAAAAAAATCGAAATTGACAGCGTCGTCGCTTTGTTTATTACTAATCATTTAAGTTAATTATAGTAGATGTAAATAATTAACAATTTTGCATTTTTGGGGACATTACCATTTATTTTGATTCCTCAGCTAACGTCTAATAAAAGGTACATGTATAAAGAAATACATACATACAATATATATACAGTTGGAAAATTTATAAAACAATATTTTATTTATATATTTATATTTAGGTGCGATTCAGCGTGACTTTTTTCTTGTTCTTCTTGTTGGTGTTTTTATTTTTAAAATATTTATGAACGCTCGAAAAATATTTGATTTATTCTTGTACAAGTTTGCGGCATCTCTCAAATTGTTATTACTTTTTTATAACCTTACAGATCCCATAAAATATATAGATTGTTGGTCGGAACGATAAATCGGGTCTCTTTAACTGCTTTTACACATTAGTTTCCGAGAACATAATATTAAACAACCTCTCGGAAATTTGGATTTTGTTTGAAACATTTTTTAGCACTCAAACTCCGAAAACAAAGTTATAGTGTATTTCACACAACATGGCCCAGTTTTATCAAAATCTGACGACTATATGTTATACATAGTTGCCATAGGAACAATCGGCTAGAAATTCTGTTTTTGTATGAAAAACTATGAAGTTTTGCAGCTATCTCTATGAAACCAAGTATATCGAATCAATGTCTTATCGAGCATATGCTGATCAAAATTCATCAGAATTGGACGTCTACAACATATACGTTAATGGAAAAAGTAATAGGATCGATAATTTTTTTTGTATTTTTAAAATGACTTCTGAAAAAATAATACTTTTGAGTTTCAAAATTTTTACCTAATATGTAAAAATGCAAATTTTTTTAAAATTTAAATATTTTTTAACTTAAATTTAAATGAAATTTTTCTTTAGAAAAAGTTGGGATGACTTAATTTTTTCTTAATTTTCCATTTGGCATTGAATATTATTGGTTCACATAATATAAATCGACCTAAAAATTGAAAATTTTCCTGTTCGACTACTCGAACAGCGGACGAAAATGGGTTAAGCAATGTTTTAAAATTTAACAAAACAACGGGATTCTAAATATTATATATTCATGCTCAGCATTTTATCGTATCAAAAAGGTGCCTGAAATATTAAAATGAAACTCGTTTCTATTATTTTTTCCATCACTGTAGCTGTGATAGTAAAATAGATTGGAAATTTCGTTTTTGTATGAAAAACTTGTTTCTTTTATCTGATATCTTAATGAAACTCACAAGTTTATATTTGTATCATATCACACATAATCTAAACAGGTTTTTTTTTTTAAATCGGACATATATAACATATAGTTGCCATAGGAATTATCGTTCCAAAAATGAATTCTCCAAAAAAGCTTTGATTCTGTCTAAATTCTAGTTTAATTTGGGCAAAATAAAATAATATGATATATGTAGCTACAACAGATAGGATCGATCTGTAAGGGTATTTAGCTTGTCTTCAATTAAATCGGTTTGATTTTGTTACTTGTGGTTCGGGTGAATGTGAAACCTGTTGTTCTCTATATATGTATTTGTGCAGTTGTTACTCGTGTGTTGGTTGATTATGCAAATAAAAAAAGAGAAATGGAATGTGGAATTTATGTTTTGATTTATTCACGAAGCGTGCTCGTCGCCTTGCAGCAGAATCTTCGGGGCGTGGGCGTGGCAGCCGTTTGGGGCGAAGGTGTGCGATCTATAAATTCAATACTATCACTATCTTTTGTTTGTTGTTGCTTTTGCTGTTGTTGTTGTTGTTGTTGTGTTGTCGTACATCTGTTGTTCCTAAGTGTCGACGTGGGCGTGGGCGTAGGCGTTGGTGTGGGCGTGGCTGTTGTGATAAGCGACGTTGTGGGCTTCTCTTGAATGGGCGCCAGACTGTTGACTATGGAATTGGCCATGGCCAATTCGAGTTCACGCTGCCAATCGGTCTCCTTCTGCTCCATGGCCTTCCTCTTGAGCTCCTTGAAGCGATTGTACACGATGAACTCCTTGATCAGTGTCGTCTCCGGATCGCTGTCCCGCTGGGCCGATCGCTGTTTGGCCAGGCGCTTCTTCTTCTTGTGCAGCGGCCGCGTCTCGACGATCATCTCCTCCAGCTCGAGGCAGGGATCACAGTTGAGGTGATCCTCGGGCGGCTTGAAGATCGGCTTCGTTGCCTTCTCCAGCACCACTTGAAAGTCTGTGGGTCGCAGCAGCGGCGTCTGATGCAGCTCCTGTTGGCTGCTGATCCTCGCTCCAGGATGCACGCAGAGCAGCTGAACAAATATTCAATTTATAAACAAGTTTTTATTAGTATAAAGTCACATATTATTTAAGAGAGAAATTATTATTGGGCTCTAAGTGGAAAATAAATGCATACAGCAGTTATTAAAATAAAACACAAATACTTATTTTGTTTTTCAATTCTAAAATTTTGTTTAATAAATTAGTATTGGATTTTTCTTTTTGATCCTTAAAGAAAAAGTAACAATTAATTTTTTAAAATAAAAAAATATTGTTACATGGCACTAATTTTACATTTTAATGAAATAATAATAAAATATGAATTCATATTTATTTCTAGTTTTTTTTTAATAAAAAATGAACAGAAATAAAGAAACGTTGAAAACAATTTTAATGTGGGAAAAAAAAGTTACAATTATATTTTTTCCGAAATAAAAATTTGATATTTAAAAATTATTTTAAATTGAATAATGAGACAAATTATTTTTTATTGATTAAATTCAACATATACTTTATTAATTGTAATTTTAATTGTATTATAAGAATTAAAAAATACCATTTAAAAATTTTATTATAAATATTATAAATATTCATCAATATATTTATGGAAAATAAAAGTTACAAATTTTTTTTATTCTAAAAAAACTTTTGAAATTATTTTAACTTTTTTCAAATATTTTTAGCTTTAGAATTAAAAGGTAAGACTATTTGTTTATTGATGAAATTCAACAAAAACTTTTAAAAATGCAATATACAAAAATTCAGAATCCTTTAAAAATCATATATTGAAGGTTTTTTTAAATTCACAAAAAAAAAAAAATAAAAAAAAAAAATCATTCTTATTATAAATAATGCAAATAAAATATGTTGGGACTTTTAGTGAATTTTGAACTGAAGATCTGGTGGCTAACTGGTGTCCACATGTAGCTCTAATAGGATGTAGTTATCTTTTCAGTATACACACCTTTTGCAGCAGGTCGATAAAGTCGTGACTCCAGTAGTGCGGATAGTGCACCGAGGTGTTGAGCACATTCTTGATCTCGACCAGCGGCGTGTGCGAGTGCAGCACGAATGGCCTTGTGTTTGACCTCATCTCGTAGGCCACGACGCCCAGGGACCACCAATCCACCGGATAACTATAGCCGGCTATCAAATTGGGTGATGGCCAACCAAAAAACGGATATAGTCAATTAGGTTTGTTGCTGCACTGGCAGTAATTGAATTTGTCGTGTTCGTGTTTGTGCTTAACAATTTGTCATGGCACTCACCAACTTCCTCCAGAGCGCACATGAATACCTCTGGCGCCATATAGGGCTTCGTCCCGGACATGCTGCAGGCGAGGGAGTCCTTCTGCAACCTCGTTGCAATATTAAAATCAGTCAAATGAGCGTGTCCTGCAATTAAGCTCACTTAATTGGATTCCAATTACCCATCTACTACTTAATATGACACACTCTCTTTAGTATGTCTGTCTGAGTATGTGTGTGTGTGTGTGTGTGTGTGTGTGTGTGTGGGTCGGAATGTGTAAGAATATATTTTTTTATACCCTCAACCCAAAGAAAACGTGTATAAAAAGGGTAATAAAGGGTATAGACCTATATAAAGACAAGTTGATTTCAAGGCATATCCAAAAAACTTAAACTAAAGTCGTTTTACAAAAGATATAGACTTGAAACTTGAGCGACATTTAGTTTATTTTTATTATTTTATTGAACTTCAAATTTCATAATAATAGAAGCAGAAAATGTCTGTAAACAATTTTCACAAACAACTACAGTTGAACTTCCATAACTCGAACGTCTATAACTCGAATTCTCTCTAACTCGAACTAAGTTGAGTGGCAATACACTTAATAAACTTAACAACTCGACTTTTTTCGTGGATAATGGTGATTCGAGTTAGGGAAGTTTGACTGTATTTTTTGGACATATTAATTTGATTCTGGACTGAGACTTATTTTAAAATCTAGACTTTTTTTGGGAAAATTATATGATATTCGGAAATGAAACCTAAAAAGTTATGGAAAATGGAATTTTCATCAGGACATTTTACAATCTATTTTTATGCAGCATTTACTTAATTTTTGAAAATATTATAGTCTAAGCTTTCTGTTCTTGAATTTTCATAGCAATAGCATTTGAAATCAAAAGGTTTTTAAATTAGGAAATATCAATTTGAAAGTTTCATAAACTAAGAGCAGTGCACAAAAACATGATGCACAAAATTCACTTCTGTTAATAGGGTATCTAGCAGTCGTGCAGCTCTCA
>JBAMBK010001102.1:0-45936 GCA_037043435.1 Drosophila suboccidentalis | reverse complement strand
AGGGTGGCGCAAAAGTAATCACCCTATTGGAAAGCGCTATATCTTTTGCAAATGGCGTCAAATGTCAATTCGGTTTTGACATTTGTGAAGTAAGCAAATGCAGAATACAAATCGACCAGCCATGAATCGGTTTACTCCGCAAGAACGCAGAATAATTGTAATAATGTAATAATAATAACCGCTTTATCTCTCGTTTTTGATATTTGCACTGGCCGGCCAGATCACCCGAATTAACCATTCCAGACTTCTTTTTATGGGGTTTTTTTAAAGTCGCAGGTTCACGTCAACAAGCCGCAAACTCTTGAAGCCCTTAAGGAAAATATTCGCCAGGAATGCGAGAACCTGTCGCCCGAAGTTGTGGCAAAAGTGATGGAAAATGCCATAAAACGGGCGTATGGTCATGAGCTCTGGCAGCGAACACTTGGCCGATGTCATCTTCTCGCCTAAACCAATAAAATTCTTAAGGTTCGAATAAACATATTCAAAAAACAGAATCAAAATTTTTCATTTAGAAAAAAAATGAGAGCCAAACCACATCGGATGACTTCTTTTGCGCCACCCTGTACATATATATTATATTATATGTATATACAGGGTTGCCCATATTCGACGGACCCATGTTTTTTTTTAAAAAAATCAAAGAAAAAAATAAAAATTTGGCGGTTGGCAATCTTAATCATTTAATTTGTTCCAAGTAGATTTGTTTACATCAATTTTTGAATATGATATCTCTCAAATGGCCGCCTCTGGCGTTGATGGCGTATTGTGCCCTTTTTGCAGCATTTTCCATCGTTTTCGCCAACATTTCGGCCGGAATAGCGGCTATTTCTTCACGAATGTTGTCCTTGAGCTCTTCTACGGTCCTTGGCTTGTTAACGTAAACCTTTGACTTCAAATATCCCCACAAGAAGAAGTCAGGCGGCGTCAAATCGGGCGAACGCGGTGGCCAGTCCAAATCACCACTTTTCGACATCAAACGGCCCAATGACCGTTTTCGCACTAACGCCGCACCAAACTGTGACTTTTTCGTCATGAAGAGGCACTTCTTCAATCTCCTGAGGATTTTCAGTGGCGTAAATACGGCAATTTTGCTTATTTACGGTCCCATTCAATGTGAAATGGGCTTCATCGGACATGATAATTTTGTTCCAAAATTGCTTGTCATCTTCGGCCATTAAACTTCAACTATTTCAGAGCGCTCGCGTGGCGTGTATTGTTCCATGGTAAAAATTTTCTTGGACTGACGCTTCAAACGCGGTATGTCATTAAGCGATCTGACATCTCTGTCAAAAGTTATGGAGTTGCCAGATGGGTCCGTCGAATATGGACAACCCTGTATAAACTCGGGTGCAAAACTATAGCCGCACCTACTTTTTTCAGTGTTCGCATAGAAAGAGTGGAGCTAGAAAAAAGATTTTACTACCATTTGAAAGAGCGTTAAAAATGTGAGAAAATAGATGACAAACATCAACACTTTCCATGAAAAAATTTACCGTTATGTTGCATTTTCGTTTTGGGCAAGGTGCACAACTAGCCCACAAGCCGATTTCTTATTCTATGATTGAATAGCGGCGATTTTTTTTGCGCACACTTGGTTGAGTAGCTATTTAAAATGAGTTAATAAAGATTCCAAGTGGATCAGTGCTTTCTCATGTCGGGTTATGTCAAATCCTGGCGCCCAAAAGTGTGAAATGCCCATTTTGAGAAATTGACAGAAATTTTGGCCTCTCCGACAAGGTAGTTGGAAATTTTTGATAAAATCAGAATGAATATGGCACAGAGAAACCCGGAGGATGTAGGCCGAGCAAAACCAAACTCAAAAACCGAACATTATTGCCTTCAAGCCAAGAGCGCGTCTCACGGTTGACGTGCATAAATGCGATGTCCAGTTGAAAAATGAACTTTTCACGCCTTTGACAGCGAAAAAAAGACAGTATGTTCATTTTCAATACATCCACGTACTCTCTGAAGCTCATTAAAGAGCTTGGAAATGCCTGTACCAAGCATCCAGACTCGCAGAACGCAGCCTAAACCATCACAGATCCTCCTCCAAAATTTCACGTGGAAAAGTATAGGAGTTCTTCCTTAAATCCCTCCAATAGTGCAAAAACCCATCATGACTATCCAAATTAAACCTTTTCTCATTCGATTAAATGATCTGAGAAGATAAATTAATTTTTGCATTGCTTTGTAAAAAAATTGAATTTTTGACCAGTTTGTCGCAATGTTAGTTGTGGCGAATTTCATCTGGGACTCTTTTTGGCGGTCCAGTAACCTTAAAGCCATCTTTGATTTTTGTCGCACTATGGTTTCCGATTTTTTTAAGGCTCGTACAACAGCCCAGCGAGACACTTGTAGGCCACATTCAGGCACTAACGCATTAGCGGTCTTTAATGAATTGCTTGCAGCACTCACTTAACGGCGCTGGTCATTAAAACTTAACTTCGAATTACATCCTCCGGGTTTCCCTGTACCATATTCATTCTGATTTTATCAAAAATTTCCAACTACCTTGTCGGAGAGGCCAAAATTTCTGTCAATTTCTCAAAATGGGCATTTCACACTTTTGGGCGCCAGGATTTGACATAACCCGACATGAGAAAGCACTGATCCACTTGGAATCTTTATTAACTCATTTTAAATAGCTACTCAACCAAGTGTGCGCAAAAAAAATCGCCGCTATTCAATCATAGAATAAGAAATCGGCTTGTGCGGCTATAGTTTTGCACCTTGCCCAAAACGAAAATGCAACATAACGGTAAATTTTTTCATGGAAAGTGTTGATGTTTGTCATCTACCTATAAAAAAAACCTCTTTACGAGGTAAAAGTCTAGTGACGAAAACATTTTCTTGCCCCAAAATTTCTGATATCCAATTTTGTGACGAATAAATGTTATGTTTTACATATGAATTATTTTCAAAAAAATTTTTGGCCCTCGGCACGTTGCGCTAAGTTCTTCATACCTAATAAATACTACTTTTTTGCGCAGTGCCGAGTGACAAAAATTTTTTTGAAAATAATTCATATGTAAAACATAACATTTATTCGTCACAAAATTGGATATCAGAAATTTTGGGGCAAGAAAATGTTTTCGTCACTAGACTTTTACCTCATAAAGAGGTTTTTTTTATAGGATATCAGATATTTTTGAATAAGACATTAGAAATTTTGAAAATATCAGTAGTTTTTGACAGTATAACTTGTCAACTTTGTTTGTTGTTTGTAGTAGCAAAAACAAACAGTCTGGCAACACTGGTTCGTTTTACGAACACACATATCAATCGCAAATTCTATCAGCACTCTCAAACTCTGGCTGCTAAACCACTTTGTTGCTGCTGCCCTATTCCAATTCAAAGTAAAACGTATATATTCAGTTAATAGGTTATATCTTCCAAACCAATCATCATAAATTTATGAATGATATATCAAAAAACGCGAAATTTTACAAGCTCAGACATATTGCAAATTAAAAAAAATAGTAGGCATCGTTTTCTCAAAAACCGCCAAAATGTGGGGGAAAATCAATTTTAGCGGTTTTTAGCGATTTCCCGCTAAACTAGCAATTTTTCGAAAAAGTCGTTGAACAAACGTTTATAGATTTTAGAGCAGGAACAAGTCCTCATTCAAACTTTTAAGCTAAATCAACGATTTGATCCAAACAAACAGACAAACAAACAAACAGACACACAAACAAACAAACAGACTGACTTTTCATCTCGTTTTGAAAGGGGCACCAAAAATTTCAAAATTAATTATCTTCTGAACCAGTGATCGGATTTTGATGATCAAGGTGTCATTCGACGCGTATTTTTGATTAGAATAGTTAAAAATTAAAAAAAAAATAAAAAAGGCTCCAACGGCCCCATTAGCTCCAATCATTTAAATTTTGCCCCTCCCACTTACACCTGTTTATCTCACGAACCAGGTGAGTTTTCAAAAGTCTTAGTATGCACATTTGTAAGTTTAATTGATACCTTTCGATCGGTATATAACTCGACCTGATCGGACAGACATAGCAAATTTTCCATTCTTCCTGTGTATATATGCTAGTCGCCTTCGCACCCTTCGTGCTGCTTTCGTCACTAGCGCGGACTGCCGTCCGCAGTGATTTTCTCACATTTTTAACGCTCTTTCAAATGGTAGTAAAATCTTTTTTCTAGCTCCACTCTTTCTATGCGAACACTGGAAAAAGTAGGTGCGGCTATAGTTTTGCACCCGAGTTTATAATATATATATATATATATACCCATATATATCAATTAGAAAAGAAAATATTAATAATTAAATTGTTAAAATTTAAAAATGGGAAGAAAAAAAGCAAAAATAAAACAAATATATTAATATTAAAACACTTTAATGGCACTGTCTACTCCCATAAATCAAATTTGTATAAGAAAAAACACTAATTTATATTTTTCTTTAACAAAAATAATACAACCATGAAAAAAAATCACAAATTTTTTACCTCAACTGTAATTTGATTTTTGGGCGTAGGCACTAGTATTTTTGTGAACATACACTGGCGATCATAATTATTCGCACAGCAAGTATTTTGAGATTTGGGGGCTTATATGCACCCTTACCGGTAACATATTGGCATCAATTCAACTTTTTTCTTCGTTTTAAAAAAAACAGTGACTGCAAAAATTTTTTTCCCAAATCTTTTTGCTAATTATGATTTTTCAAAACTTGCTATTATGACCCTTTTTATACAAAAAGTAGTTTTTAGCTATTTTAGAAAAATCATAAAAAAAATTTGGGAAAAAAATTTTTGCAGTCACTGTTTTTTTTAAAACGAAGAAAAAAGTTGAATTGATGCCAATATGTTACCGGTAAGGGAGCACATAAGCCCCTAAATCTCAAAATACTTGCTGTGCGAATAATTATGATCGCCAGTGTATATATATGCATGCTTGTACATATAAAAATTTTATTGCAATTGTTGCTCATCGAGTTGGCAGCAGCTTGCACAAATAAAATAATCTTTATGAACATACATACATATATGTATAATTGATTATCAATCACGAAATTGATTATCAATCGAAATGACATCACTTAACTTACCTGAAATTGTTTTTTCTTGCGTGTATTTTCACAAAAAATCACTTCTCTCCTCTTGTCTTCAAACGGGCCGTGCTCTGCTTGCTGTCAGGAATCAAATGGACTCGTAGACAAAGCGACGCGCGCCGACAATCAAAGACAAAAACAACAATAGGTCCCGTTAACCTTTTTTTTGTTGGCCCGAGCGCTGACGTGCTGTTGCACATATTTTCTATCACTCTTGTCGGCAGCGGGGGCCCCGCGGGGTAAACTCGGGTTCGCCCGACATACAATTTTAGTCGACGTCAACGTCGGCCGAAAACTTGTACGCCCGACAGAGAAAAAAGTAACAACAACAAGAAACCAACAGCCTCTGCCTGCAACGTACAATTTTCGGTCGACGTTGACGTCGCCCAAAAACTTGTACGATAGAGAGGGAAAGAAACAAGAAAAAACGAACAGCAACAGCCTCTGCCTGCGTCGCTTAAGCAGCGCACGCACGACGTGCATTTTTTTTGGACGTCGGCACGCAACGAAACAAGAAAAACGAATAGAAACACACGAAAAGTAACTCTGCCTGCGTCGCTCGAGCAGCGGCCGGTCGACGCTGGCAGAATTATTAGAAAAATAACAACAAAATGACAAAATATAACAACAACATCAATGAAAAGGAATTTGATATCTGCAGGGATGTGTCAAACGTTTCGCTTACAAACTTAAAATCTAGTGACTTATACAGAAGCGAAATGTTTGATAAAATTCTCAAATATGGAGATTCTTTAAAAGTGCTTTCAGACGAGCATTTTTTCACCGACACTTTTTGTCAAAAAACTGTCGCTGTCGTGTGAACAGTCAGAATTTAAAAAGCGTCGGCTTTTCACCGGTGCTCACCGACGAAAATAGAACACGTCCTATTTCCATCGGTTTTTTGTGTCGGTCAAATGCCTACTAGATTGAAGCACTTTTGTATGAAACTTTTCAGAGTGTGACCAGGTTCTGTGAGAAAAAAAACCGATGGTATTTTTGTTTGACAATCGATGCGAATTATGTGAATGGCAAAATTCACCGACAGTGAAAAAGTGTCGGTGAAAACACGCTCGTCTGAAAGCACTTTAAATGATTTATGTCTTCACTGCATGATTAAGACTACATCATTCTCAGAATCGAGATGCTATATTTGTGATCGTTTAATATGTAACATCTGTAAGAAAACAAAGTATAAAACAAATATAGAAATTATTGTTTGCAAGATATGTGAGCTTAGTTCACATACTTTCAAATAATATACGTATATTTATACATTTTAAATATATTTAATATTTAAAATGTTTGTTTTTGTGACCTTTCTATATTGTAGAAGTAAGTTTTAGTTAACTTGAGGTCAAGTAATGTCTATAAGACACCAACAAACAACAACACACAAAACACTTGCAGAACGCAAGGAGCATGGCTCGGTATACAGCTGTTTCAAGAGATGCCAATCTCTATCATCAGTAACTTAATCAATTTTGAGAACTGTTTTAATTGAGTTTGACGGTTGAAATGTTAAAAATGTATTTCTATCGGCAAAGTATCGATATTTACTTTTATTGAATAGTTTCCCTCAAAAGGTCACACCTATTTTGGCGCGTCTTCCATCGCTAACATTGTGAAATTCGTTTGCGAAACAGAACAAAATTAATTGACAATGCCAAAAGAAGTGTACAAGCAAAAAGTTCGAGATGTCTGGCTGTAGAGCAAGGAGTTTAAGGAGTGGGCGAGGAAGGATCTCACAGATTTAACACGGGTGTTTTGCAGCTATTGTAAATGCAGCATAACTGCAAAATTAAGTGATTTGCGTGCACATAGTGCTACAAAAAAGCACACCAGCTCAATGGAGGGCTTTGAGGGCTGAAGGAGGGCAAAAAAATAAAATAAATTTTGTTCAATTGCCCACTAAAACAATTGAGCAGGAGGCAGCGCTTTGCCTTTTTGTTGCTCAGCATAGTGCAATCGCCCCTGTCAATCATTTAAGTGATCTTTGTCAAAAAAAGTTTGATGACAGCAACACTGCGTCAAGAATCAAGCTCCACCGCACAAAATGCACATTGGGATCGCCTTTTTTAAAAAAATTTTTCATATCAATGAGCGCCGGGCTGAAAAATATTCGTTTTCACCGCCAGAATACACCTGCAAAATTTGAGCCCGATCGGAGTTCATTTAATGGACCCGAAAACGGGTCAAAGGTCACCTCAAGCCATTTGTATCGAAAAAATTAGTCGTTGTATGGAAAACTTTTTTGTTTTTAAATATATCTCTACGAAACTTACTACACACTAATATTTTATTACTATACACAATTTGGCAAATTTTTATTAAAATCGGACTACTATATCCTATAGCTTCCATAGGAACAATCGGGTGAAAATCACCGTTAGTATGTTTCTAGAGATATCTGAACGAAACTCACAGATTGTATGCTTATCACTGTCTCCTACAATCTGACCAAATTTGGTCAAAATCAAACTACCATATCCTATAGCATCTATAGGATCAATCGGATGCAAATTCACCTTTAGTATGAAAAACTTTTTTGTTTTTTTAAGATATCTCTACAAAACTTACAGATTGTATGTTTGTATACTGTCTCTTACATACTGACCAAATTTGGTCAAAGTCGGATGACCATATCATATAGCTGCCATAGGAACAATCGGCTGTTTTTTGAACACTATTTGATTAAGAGATTAACAGGGACGTTTCTTGTTTGGATGTTAAAAATTGACTTTCCTGCGCTTTTTAACACTAGCGAAATCGAATTTTAACGATAAAAGTGTTGCAGCAAAGATTTCTCAAAATGATTGCGAAAATCTCAAAGAGCTTTTGGAGCATTTTCTTGGCGAAAATGTTGGTGCTTTTCGGACTTGTGGGGCGACATCTCATGCAAGATTTATGGTAAAGACAATTTATAGCTTAAAAAGTTAATTTTTTAACAAAATTTCAAAGTTTCAAAATTCAATAAAAAAAAAACAGAGACCCCCTAATAAATTTTTCACCAAAATTCATCATAAATCGCCCTCTTTTTGGATTTTTTTATTTTTGATTTTTGGGGAGTAGGGTCCGATCCTAGACTAAGACCATATACATCTTCATGCTTCTCAGCGGAGGCTAGGAATTGATTTTAGACACATAGTTTCTTGGTGAAATATTCTTAGAATTCATCGTAGATTCCGATTCTGGTGGACGATTATCACGTTTTTATCGACCCGAACAAATTGACCCGCCCTAATAGTCAACCTTTTTATGTATTAATATTTCTAGTTTCTACTAATGCCAAGTGGTTGTTTACCCATAACAAGTGTTAAATGTATGTAGAAGTGATTGTCCCAAACATTGGTTATTATTAAACAAGATTTAATTAGCATATTTTTTACCAAAAGGCACCCCTTAAAATTCCAAGGGTTTGTGACACTAGATGGTTGTCCATTGAAATTGCAGTTACACGAATATTGGACCAGTGGCATGAGCTCAAAACTCACTTCGGAATTGCTTCTAGAAATGAAAAATGCAAAACAGGTAAAATCCTGTATGAATCGTTCTGTGACAACAAAATTCATTTGTACTTGCTATTTTTGAAGCCTATATTGCAAGACATACAAAAAATCAACAAATGCTTTTAAAGCAATTCGGTTGATGCGACGAAGCTTTTAAATGATCTAATATTCAGTATCAGCTCATTACGACAAAAAATAATTCCTCCTGATAGTGAAGTAGACATTATTAATGACGATGATTTTGAGAAACACGTCAAAAGCGATTTATACCTCGGCTATGACTTTGAAAAAGAAATCAAAGCATTGAAAATAGAATCCTGCGATGAAAAAGAAATAAGAGAATGCTGTACGGGTTTCGTAGTAGAGCTGACCAAACAGTTGAAGCAAAGGTAAATATTTTTTTTGTTTTTTTTTTATTTGTTTCAACAAGTACAATTTATATTTCAATTTCAGGTTGCCGGACAATTTTAATATATTGAAACAGGTTGATGCTTTTTCTGTTGAAAATATTTTGAAATCTAAAAGAAGCAGCATCACTCCAATTCTGGAGTATTTTGGTACTCCAAATATTGATAAAATTGAACGTGAGTACAATGACATTACCCTAGTACAATGGGAAAATGTCGAAGACACGGTTAAGTTCTGGAATGAAGTTTTGAATTACCGAGATTCTGGCGGAAACTGCCGGTTTAATGAATTGGCTTTAGTTGCTCTGCAAATGCTATCATTGCCTTGGTCGAATGCTGAAGTCGAGCGGGTTTTTAGCCAAGTGAATTTGGTAAAAACCAAAATTTGAAATAGAATAAACGTTGAAACGTTAAACGCGATTTTAAGTATAAGGTTCATATATAAATTTATTTTTAAATTCGATGTTAATTAACATTAAATTGTAGGTATGGACTGCGTCGACAGAATAAGTGCTGTTTTAATTACCAATTACCCCCCAGCTGCCTAACCAAAATAGTACAGCGAGACTTTTATCCAGACGATGATGAAGAAAATATTGAAGATATATTATGTAAACTCTTATTTTCGATTAATGTTAACATTTGTATATTTTAAGTGAATTTCTTTTTTTGTTATATATGAAAATAAGTCTTTATTAATGAAAAACAAACAACAAATTATTTTATAAAAAGCAGCTTTTTTCTTGACCTTTTTCCCTGGGATTCCGCCTTTTTAAGCTTTTTTTTTTCGTTAATCCAGCTTTTTATGCTCAAAAAAAAATTGCAAGCAAGCAAGCAGTGTACATACTGCATATGTACATGCAATAGTGTAAAGGAAAATGGTATATTCAGTTAATAGGTAATATCTTGCCCAAACGAATTTTGACAGATATATGTTGTATGTCAAAAAACGCGGAATGGAATTTTCTTCAACATATATCATATTTAAAAGTGATTTGAAACACAAATTTTTCTTAAATCGCCAAAATGTGAGAAAAAATACCTTTTTTGACCTTTAGCTTTTTACCTGTGTTCTTCAGCATAAAAGTTTACAGCTATGCTTAAAAGCTCTTCGAACTACCTTTATAACGATATATAGATCACATCTTCTATAGTTTGGATTTTTAGCGATTTCCCGCTAAACTAGCGATTTTTCGAAAAGTCGTAGAACAAACGTCTCTAGATTTTTTAGCGGGAACAAGTCTCATTCAAGCTTTTAAGCTAAATCAACGATTTCCTGTGTATATATGCTAGTCGTCTTCGCACCCTTCGTGCTGCTTTCGTCACTAGCGCGGACTGCCGTCCGCAGTGAGCATATATCCGAATCTTTTAGCATTAGAGTCATGTGTGGTAGATAAATACAATCAAACTCGATAAGGTACTACTCGGTATATAGAGATCTATATAGAAGGCTTGCATTAGAAAGTAACCTGAAGTAAGCTTTTAACCCATTTTGAAAGAGAGAATATTGATAACATAATCAGGCCTGTTCCGGTTTTCACTTGTTTTTTGCGAATTTCAATCCGCAAGATTTGACCGAATTTCCCTTAAAATTCCTTTACATTTCCTACGAATTACCCTCCGAATTTCCCTTCCACATTGTGTTGAGTAATTTTTTGCAAAACAGTGCTGGAAAATGTTCTAAGCGAATCAGACATTTGCGTCAAAAGAATTTTCGCCTGTTAAAATAATTATTAATTATTTAATTTATTCATCAAATATTTATTTAATCATAAGTCGAAACATTTTTCAAAGGTAAAACCTACTTTCGTTATAACTTTTGTATTTTTGAAAGCGCGGGTTGATTTCAGTGCTGGAAATGTCTTTTTGCAGAGTTGTCAATTGTTGCACAGTGTTTGTTTACATAAATAAGCAGTTCTTTTTTGCATTAAATTACAAACAGTTTTGTCCAAACTTGCATTTAAAAAACAAGAAATTTAATTCTTTATTTTACGCAATACATAAAAACACTTAAATTGTGGTTTAAAATATGTACCAAAGTATTTACTACTTTCTTCATATACAAGGGCCGCCCTAATAAAGTTGCCATTCATTTTCACAAATATTTGCGGAAACCAGAACAGGTCGAGCAAATCCGACAAAAATGTTAGGTTAGAGTCTTGTCGATTTTGGGGTATGATGAAATAAAAATTATTTAAAAATCAAATAAAATATTTTTTCTTAATCTGATAATGTAGTAATATTCCCAAAACATTGAAGTATTTTATAAATATTTGATTTTCACTTTAATTTTATGCTAAGCATGCCAAAATCATCGATTTAACCCTTCCGAATTCAAACTCACTTGCTCAATGTCACGTGAATTCAATTCGCAAAATCTTGCCGAAAGTGAAAACCGGAACAAGTGAGGGAAATTCACTTTCGCAAAATCTTGCCGAAAGTGAAAACCGGAACAGGCCTGAAAATTGCCATTCATTTTCACAAATATTTGCGGAAACCAGAACAGGTCGAGCAAATCCGACAAAAATGTTAGGTTAGACCCTTATCGATTTTGGGGTATGATGAAATACAAATTATTTAAAAATCAAATAAAATATTTTTTTTTATCTGATAATGTAGTAATATTCCCAAAACATTGAAGTATTTTATAAATATTTTATTTTCACTTTAATTTTATGCTAAGCATGCCAAAATCATCGATTTAACCCTTCCGAATTCAAACTCACTTGCTCAATGTCACGTGAATTCAATTCGCAAAATCTTGCCGAAAGTGAAAACCGGAACAAGTGAGGGAAATTCACTTTCGCAAAATCTTGCCGAAAGTGAAAACCGGAACAGGCCTGAATAATCGTCTATTAAAAATATGTAATGTATTTCATATTATTACAGTTATAGGTAAAAAAAAAAATGTTAGAGAAAATGCGAACGGGTTTCGACTTAACAGAAATGCCATCCATCTTAAAGTGATCCACAATCGGCAAACACAATCTTCTTGGTGGTCTTGCCCGATTGCGAGCTATACGATTCCATCTTCTTGACAATATCCAAGCCGTCAACCACTTCACCGAACACAACGTGCTTGTTATCCAGCCAAGAGGTCTTCACGGTGCAGATGAAGAACTGCGATCCGTTGGTGTTGGCGCCAGAGCCGGTGTGCTTCAGACGGAAGTTCTCATCGGGGAACTTGTTGCCGTAGATGGACTTGCCTCCAGTGCAGTTGTGGTTGGTACATGAAATTTCTCAGCGGTCTTGGGCACGACATCAGAGCGCAGCTCCATAATTATTCTTCCTAGAAGAACAACACGATTAAAAGATAAATTTTAAGTATTATGTATTAATAGAGTACGAAATATTCACTTACATAGATGAGTAATCCACATGGCTGTGCCTGTGGACGCTGAACTAAAGGCAATTCATTTGTAATTCATTTATGTATCTGTAAGCAGAAAAACCAATTTGTATTTAAATAAAAAAGGAAAAAATATATTCTGAATCGCATTATCGCTGTTGCTGTGGCGGCGGTGGCTGTTGTGGCGGCAGTTGCTCCGGCGGCGGCGGCTGTTGCGGCGCCAGGTGCTACGGCGGCTGTTGCGGAGCCAGGTGCTGCGGCGGCGGCGGCTGTTGCGGCGCCAGATGCTGCGGCGGCTGTTGCAGAGCCAGGTGCTGCGGCGGCAGTTGCTGCTGGAAAATCGGCAGCGGCAACCCGTAAAACGGCTTAGCCGGGAGCTGTTGCTGCTCCAAACGTCTGGTCAGCTCCAGAATTTGTTGCTCCTGCCGCTGCATTTGTTTTTCTAATGTCTTCATTATATTCTTATATTTTTGCTGCTCTTCTTGCACTTGTTTAATTTTGTTACTCAGAACATGTCCTTCGGGCTCCTGCAATACCTGAATCTGCTGATTCAGGTTATTGCGCTGTGCCCTTAGGCGAGCAATGGCGTTTGAATTTGGATTGTTCATTTTTAATATGCAAATATTTGCAGAAGCAAGACGCGCACTTTCTGTTCCACCGAATTCTAGTAAACGCCGTTATGTTTTAGGGCTGCCACCTAGTTATATTTCGACGCATTTTTGCGCTTCTGTATATCAGGCTGGCAGTCCACATTGAACTATAATGGCAATACGCCAAAATTCATAATGATATTAAATTACTAAATGCCAGCCTAACAAAAATATATTGTTAAAATTTATAGACAACTATTATGCATGCTAAACAATTTTAATAAATAAAAATAAAAAGACCACGATCATTTGCATTAGTCAGGCAACCCTTATTTATGTACATATGTACATACACAATGCTGCCACGTTGTTTAATGCATATCTATTTTAGGAAAAATGAAAAAATACATATATGCAAATTGCTCAGCTATTCGAGCTCTGAAATTGATGATTCGCACGGCAAAATGATTGTAAAATTAGCGACAATACTCATCCCTACCGTGCATCTCCCGCCGTTCTACTAAACAATAGCAAAAAGTTAGCAACGATTTTGTAAGAGGTGCCAACTTTTTTCTTTATTTACATATGCTGCCAACTTGTTTTGATTGCTTTAATTAAACTCATTATGGTAATATACTGCGATAAACTATTATGGTTTGAGAACAAGGTATGTATTTTGGCGGTCATTTTGTATGGGACTTTCACCGAGGTAGCGTCGCTCATTTTAAAATAACTCAAAAACGTCGTCTCAATACAGCAACCTAACTGAGTGGACGTTTCACAAACGCATAAGAGCAAAAGCACAGACTTCGCACGTTTTTTCCTAGTGCCGCTTCGCGTATAACGAGACAAAAGAGACTGATTGAGAATCATCCCAATTAGTTTTCTTTTTCTGCGGCCATATTGGTCAATCGCTGAAAAAGTATTCTAAAAAGTCAATTTTTTCTTTTCTTTAACGGATTTGACACCGTGATCCGGTGGATCGCCGGCCAAACGGCAAGATGAGCAGCAACGCCGTCAAAACCAGACGCACAACTCCCAGCAGAGGAGTGTCAAGGAATATCACGGGGTCAATGCAAAAAGGAAAAGAGGACGTATCGAAACTGTACACGATTGCAGAAACAAGCGGACAGAAAAGTAAAGAGACAACGACGGGAAAAAAAGACGCAACCAAAATGGCGCCAAAAATAAAAAAGGCGGCAAAAAATGAGGAAAAGGAGGAGAAGCAAGAAGTGGAAATGGAGACAAGCACCGGTAAACCAACGGCAATAAGGAGGGAAAAGGAATCAAGTGCGAAGAAAAAAGAAGCTGGAAATAAGAAAGATGGCGTAAGTCTGGAAACTGTAAGCGAACAAATAAATTTAAATGAAAATCAATACGACGAAAATCACAAAGGTCCGTTCATAGTGTATGTGGACGCAAAAAGTGAGAATAATAATAGAACGGCTACACAGAAAAAAAAACGCCGTTCTAAAATCAAGTTTAAAATACTTGATTCAAGCCTGCATTTTTTAAGTATGTTTTCAGGATTAATCTGAATAATCAAGCCTGTATCGGGATTAAAATGAGAAAATAAGCCTAAATTACTTGATTCAAGCCTTAAAATTCTTAAAAAGTCCCGTTGATCATCACAATTGCTGAGCGTGAGAGCAATATTCTCTCTCGGCCTCTCTAATTTGAACCGAAATTGTTTCGCTTTTAGGCATACCTTCAAAGTTTTTTTTTTAAGTAAAAAGGTAAACAGCTACAGGTGAAATAAGATATTTTTTCCCACATTTTGACAATTTAAGAAAAATCTACACATCAAATCACTTTTAAATATATTATATGTTGTAGACAATTCAATTCCGCGTTTTTTGACATATAACACATATCTGTCAAAATTCGTTTGGGCGAGAAATTACCTATCTACTGAATATACCTTTTACCTTTACACTACTGCATGTACATGTGCAGTATGTACACTGCTTGGAGCGTAATGCGGAAATAAACTGCTTGCAAGTGGTGCTCTCAACCAGTGCTTAAAGTAACCAGTGCTGCCAGAAAGTTTATTTTTGTTATGTGACAACGCGACTTTAATTTATTCAAATGAGTTAAGCATTAGAGTCTCTCTTTAAATTTATTTTATTTATTCTTCTTTACTATATAATTAGTTAATTGCTTAATATTGCAAACAGAAAATTTATCTTTATACTTGTGCATTGCATGTGTACCCAATGTTGCCAGACAGTTCATTTTCGTTAAATAAGAATTCGGGCTATCATTTAAAAATACCTTTTGACAAAGTAGTTTTGTCAAAAGCAGAGGCGATTGCAAAAATGTCTGATATCCCCCAAAAAAACCTCTTTACGCGGTAAAAGTCTAGTGACGAAAACATTTCCATGCCACAAAATTTCTGATATCCAATTTTGTGACGAAATATATTAAATTTTTTATATATGTTAATTTATTATATACTAGGGGGCTCCGCTCCCTGCTCGCTTATTTTATGCAGTTACTTTTCAAGTCAACGCTGCTCAAATTCTCGGAATTTCAGCGATGCTTTTTTGTTCATATGCTTTGTTCGGCATTTCTTTAATTTTGTGTGATTGCCATTTAAGCTATTTTGTGCTCGAAGAGAAAATATTACAAAATTTTAAAATGAGTCCAAGCACGACATTGGAACAGCGGGAATTGGTCATACACCATTTCAAAGACGGTTGCTCGTAACAAGCCATTTATAAGCCCCAAGAATAATAAGGTGGCCCGGCTAACATATGCCATGTTACGACTCGGCTTGGTTCCGTGGGGCAACGCCGGCTAGCTTGGTCACCTCAGGGGGGGTTGTTAACCATTTGCCCACCGAGCCGCACAATCACAATCATCGATTCGTACTCTCAACAATTCACAATACTACACGACACAAACATCGTACAGAACAACATAAATATCGGACACACATATCGGCGGTTTCGGTCTTATACCGCAGCGTACCCACCCTACCTGTGGCGGCAACTTTAAATTCAAATTTAGTTGCGCCACCCAACAAAAATGTTCTCCGGCGACTATCTTACTCCATGACGATGCGATCCCCCTCCCAAAATAAATTCTCTACTCACACATTCTTTTCATTTTCCACTTATTTATATTTATTATAGTTAGCCCTAACATATTTATTATTATTTCACAATTTTCATTAATAAATGTTTATTGTTTTTCTGTTATTCCCTGATCTGTTTGGTGTTTCTATTTAACTTTCCTGTATAAATTTTATGGCTCACTGTCTATTTTTTGTTGTCTGTGTGTTATATGTTTATTTATATACTCTTTAAGCGCCTACAGGGGACCTTATAAACCTACAGAGCTCTGGGTGTATTTCGGGGCCTGCGGGGAAAATCTCAAATATAAATTCGGGCGGAACGAAAAGTGAACACGAAAAGAATACAAAATCATAAATAAATAAACCAAACGAAACCGAACAGACAAATAAAAGCGAAAATTAAAGTAACTAATGAACGAAGAAGTAAACAAAATCGAAAGTGAAATATAAATAATAAGTTGAATAAGTGAAATGAATAAATTGAACAAAATGGATAAATGATAAATTAAGCAAAAAGTAATAAATAATAAATAATTAAATAAAGCAAAAGTTGAATAAATTAATCAAAACAAAATAAATAAATGACTTTACGTTAACAGGAAAATAGCAAGAATAATAATAATTATAAATAAATAATTAAATAATAATCAATAATCCAGCCAGGTCCAGCGAAAATGTGGGAGAAATCAAAGGCGATACCGCTCACCCCGAGATCGACGAACAGCTGACCGCCGAACTGCAGGTGCGTGTCACTAGTATTCCGCAGCTGCAGGGGTCGCTGCTGCTGTCACCGCGCTGCCGTTGCGCTGTCGTTGTCACTGTTGCTGTTGTTGTCGCTGCTGCTTCGTCGTGTGTGTGTATTCGGGCGGGCTTTTATTTAATTTTGTGTTGTTGTGTGTTTGTTATCTTATTTGTTTTTTCGTTGGTGCGGATTTTAGTTTATGTTTTAATTGTGCGTAAATATATATATGTTTCTATTGCTTTGTTTTGGTTGTTTCACTCATGATTTGTTTTCGCCAACTTGTGGCTGTTTGGTTGTACTGTGGTTGTTGTTGCTGTTGATTTTTATATAGCTTAGTTTATTTTGTCAACTTGTGACTGTTTGCTATTGTTGTTGTTGTGGCTGCACTGCACTGAACTGCTATTGGTATTGCTGGTCACTGTCATGTATGTATGTTTGTATGTTGCAGGCTATGTTTATATTGTGTAGATGACTAACAATTATTCACGACACTAAACATAAAGTTTCTGACACTGCACTAACCAAAACCAAAGCTAACACAAAACAAAAAGACTGACGATCGAGTAGACTACATATATTTACTTATATATATATGTGTCTGTGGATATATTTGCGTATACCGCACTCGAACAAAAAATATCTTGCCGCCGGCCAAGCTCCCAACGCTTCCTTCTGCGTTCGAGCTTCAAACCAAAACTCTCGCTTGCAGAAAATTTAGCCTGTTGCTATGCCAAAATATTCGCTCTCTCTCTCCCTGCATACGCAACAGTTCCTCAAGTCAACGGCCGATCGCCCTTGGCATTGACCCATATTGCATTCGGCAAGCCGCCCACGCATACTTCAAAAGCCCTACTCTCTCTGTCGACGACTCTTATACGCGCGCTCTCTCTTATTCAAAACGGCCCACCTATCGGCCTATCGCCTGCGCTGTGTCTTTTTTCCTTAGCCGACCACGGTCACACTGGTTTTCTCTCATGAAATATATCGGCCGCCAGACCCAGATGCAACACCGGCACGAAGATTTCAGCCCGGCCCAACAAGGAAAGTGGCGCAAATATTCGTCTGCATGGGACTGGTGTTTGTACCAAGCGTTGCCCTAATTCTGCCGCGCCCAACGTAGGCCCACGCCCACTCTGCACTATCGGCTATCGCTCCGCTGCCCATTACTGCCGGATATCCTTGGAATGGAACACCCCAACCGGACGCCCTTGCTCGTCCTCAAGCTCATACATATTCGAGCCGACGGACCTCACGACTCTCGCCTTGACGAACTTCCGAGCAAACTTTGCGTTGTACGCCTTGCTGAAGTTGCTCAAGCTGAAGTTGCGTCGGAACACTTCCTGGCCCGGAACCAAGTGCAACTCGCGTGCTCGCTCATTGTAGCGTAGACTGCTTCGCTCATACGCGGCATGAAGCTGCTTCTGTATTTTCTCCTGGATAAGTCTCTGCCTGTCTGCCCTGCCTAAAGATGCGAATTCGTGCTCGCATAGTGACTTGAGCTTGCGTCCCAGTGCGTACTGTGCGCCGTTCAACATCAAGTGTTGGCCAAACAATGCGAAAAACGGCGTCACCCCAGTCGCTGTGTGAACGCTATTGCGCAACGCCACCTCGATCTCCGGCAGATACAGGTCCCACTCCCTATGGTCAGACTCCAGGTAAGCCCTAATCGCCGCCAATACCGATCGATTTACTCGCTCTGCTGCGTTGCTTTGTGGTGAGTATACAGCGGTTCGCAGGTGGTGGATTCCATAAGCTTGGGTCATCTCCTCGAAGACTTTGCCAGTGAACTGTCGGCCATTGTCTGAGTGGATTACTTCGGGGACACCAAACTTAAGGAACACCTCCTGCACCAGAAAACTCACCACGCAGCTCGCAGTCGCGTCACGCATGGCCTTCAAGAACGTGAACTTGGTGAAATGATCCACCACGATGAAGATCCATGCGTGACCTCGCTTCGATCTCGGATACTTCCCCAGGAAATCGATGTAGAGCTTTTGAAACGGTCTCTCTGTCACCACCTCAGCACCTATCCCGACCTGCATCCTATAGTTCGTCGCTTTCGTCTCTTTACAGAGCCCACAATTCCGCACGAACTCCGCAACCTGGACTGCCATCTTCGGCCAGAAATATTGCCTCCGCAAGGCATGCAATGTTTTGGCAACACCGCCATGTGCCGCTGTGTGCTCCTCGTGCGCTCTCCTCACCAACTCATGAGTGAGAGACGCAGGCACCCACAACTTCCATGTCGACCCGTCAAGTTCTTCTTCTAGCCTATTCACCATGATCTTCTTAAAGATCGCTCCGCCCTCGACCTTCAAATCTGGTAAGCTTTCCTTGTTCTCCTCCACCTCCCGAACTAATTCCTTGTACTCTTCAGATTGGAATTCGTTCGTTTGGAACCCTAAAGCTTCACTCGGATCAAACTCGGAACCCTGCAGATCCGCGACTTCGGCGCCTAGACTTCGCGAGAGCGTATCTGCCACTACATTGTCGACACCCTTGCGGTGCTCGATCGTGAAATCTAGGGCCTGGAGCTGCAGTGACCATCTGGCCAACCTACCACTCAGGTCTTTAAGAGACATGAGCCACTTCAGGCTCGCATGATCTGTAATGACCGTAAAAGGCATCAGCTCAATGTATGGCCGGAATTTCTGTATCGCCATGATTGCTGCCAGACACTCTTTCTCGGTGACCGAGTAATTGAGCTGGTGCTTATTGAGCTTTGCAGAAAAATAAGCGATTGGTCTCTCGTGCTCGGACTCGTCAAGCTGAAAGAGAACCGCTCCGACACCAGCGTGTGAAGCGTCGCATTGGACATAAAACCGCTTCCGGAAATCAGCGTGAACAAGGACCGGAGCAGTCGTCATTGCCTTCTTCAGTTCTTGGACTGCCTTCACTGCATCCTCGCTCAACGCAAACTTCTTTCCCACCTCTGGCCTTCAGTGCATCCGTGAGCGGCACTGCTAACGACGCGAAGTTTCGGATGAACCGCCTGTACCATCCAGTGGTGCCTAGGAACGCTCGGACTTCGCGCACTGATCTTGGCACTGGAATCTGCTCTATTGCTGTGACTCTTGCTGGGTCTGTCCGTAGTGTACCCCCGCCAATGATGAACCCCAGGTATTTAAGGGACTTAAAGCAAAACTGCGACTTTTTTAACCCGATTGTCAAATTTGCAGCTTTCAGGCACTCTGCAACCCTATTGAGATATACCATATGTGTCTCAAAGTCAGGCGCGATGATCAGTAAGTCGTCTAAGTACACAAAAACATTGGACCTCAGCTCGGTTGGGATTACCTTGTCCATCAGACGGCAAAGACGCTGTGCCGCATTGCATAACCCAAAAGGCATCATGACAAATTGGTATAGCGGTCGCCCAGGCACCGTGAAAGCCGTACACGCCTTGCTCTCTTCATCCAGCTCGATCTGCCAGAAGGCAAATTTTAGATCGACACTGGAGATGAAGTACGTCTGATCCACTCGCGACAGTATGCCTTCAATGCTCGGCAATGGATAGGCGTCCTTAACCGTCAAGGTGTTGAGCTTTCGGGCATCGAGGCAGAAACGATTCTTATCCGGCCTTCGCACCACAGTGGTGCGGTTACTCCACGGACTGTTGCTCTCCTCGATGACACCGATTGCCAACATCTTATCGACCTCATCCCACACCACTTGCTGCATCGCTGGCGACAATGGATAATGACGATCCTTCACAGGCTGCGCTCCCGCTACTAACTCGATCCTATGTTTCTCCGCGTGCGTCTTCCCTAGACCGACCTTTTCAAAAGCCAAAAACTTCGCCTTTACCTCCTCCAGGACTAACTTTTGGCACTCCTCTAGCTCCCATGGTTCTGGCTCACTCTTCGCCCCGTCGTCCTCAACATAATGAGCTATTTGCTCCGCCATTCCCTGTTTTCCATCAATGGCTGCAACGACTGGCACTTCAGAGCCCACTACATCTGGTGCTAGACCAAAGATCCGCCAAAAATCGATGCCTAGGTAAGCAGACTGTTCCAAGTACGGACACAAGTACAATACGACATCTCTAACTTCACCCTTGTACTCAACAGGCACTACGAGACGACCAATGATCGAACGATCTTCCCCTGACGCGGTGCGCACGGACGACACGTACGGCTTCACAGGCAGATTCAACTCTTCCGCGAGTTCTCGACACCCTCGTCCCAAGAGACTCACAGTTGCGCCGGAGTCAAGCAAGCCTCGCATCTGTCGGCCTCCCAGATTGAACTCCGCAAAAACGCGAGGATCGGACCGAGCGCTCCTGGCCACTGCTTCGACTACTTGTCGCTTTACTTGACGCCGTCTCTTGAACCTGTCTCGTGCCTTCTTCATCTTGCGTGTCACCAGTCGCATCCCATCTAACAGCCTTTCGTCGAAAATCCTGTTCCGCGCCTCAAATATGCTCTGATTCTTTCTTCATAAGGTAAGTGCCGTATACTTCTAAACTTATTTCCTAAACATGCATTATTTCTATCCTTAACTAGATCTACACCTACTTCTTCGCGGGATTCATTCACGGGCGCGATTCTCCCGCTCTCGTCGCGCTCCTCTGCCAGTTTCCCGCACAGTCAGGGCACTGGGGACAAAAGGTATCCGGCCGGCCGCAGCGATAACAAAATATCTTGCGCTCCTTGGCCATGCAGTTGCGGAACTCGTGATCTGCCGATTCACAATTCCAGCACCCTGCCCTACGCTGTCTACGTTGCAAAACTCGAGCCTCATCAACCTCGAGCTCCGGAAATTTCGGCTCCTCTATCGGCACGTCGATCTCGTTCGCCGACATTCCGCCCCTCAGTGCTCCGAATCTCGGCGGCGGCTTTGCATCAAACGACGGCCTGGGATTGCGTCTGCCAAATGCCTTCTCTACCTCACTGCATTCGTCCCGCAGCTGGTCTATAGTGTACACCTCCAGTGCATACACGTAGCGCGCAAGATCGTCCCTCAAGCCTTTCTTCGCGATCTTAATCAGTCGTGCTTCTGGCAACGGCTCCCGCAACCTAGATGCCAGCTTTTGGATGGCGTGGATAAAATCCACAGCGCTCTCGCCACGCCCCTGTTCCCGCTGCATGAGCTCGTGCATTTTGTCATGCTCGGTCTGGGTGCCCCTGAAACTCGCAATTAATGCTCGCTTCAGCGCCTCCCATTCCTCGACTTGGTGGCGGCGGACGTGTAGCCAATACCACTCTCGAGCTCTACCCTTCAACAAAATATGGAAGCAGCGGAGCACTTCTCGCCATGGACACCGATACTGATGCTGCAGAAACTCGACCCGAAAGATGAAATCTTCCACTGAAGACTTGCTGCAGTCACCATCAAAGGACACGTCCCACTTCTCCACCTTGACCCAGGATGATCTCGGCGGCCCACCATCATAATCCTGCCTACCCGAGTCCTCGCTACCAAAATCATTCGCTCTTCTATCCTCAACTCGCCAGTTGTCTCTCCGCGAAAAGGGATTTCGCCAATGGCTCGATCTCGGGTCCATCGGCCTATGCTCGTCTGACCGCGAATTCGGGAACGACTGTTCGTGGAGGCACTGCCTCGAGATTTGGCGGAGCCTCGCTAGACTTCTCTACTCCGGCTGTCTGCCTGGGCTTTGCACCTTGCTGTGCCCTAGCTACTGGCCCTGCATCCTCATCAAAGGCTAGCAACTCTTCCTCTGTCGCCTTCTCATCAAAGACAGGCAATTTTGGCCGAACGACGTCGTTCACTGCCTTCATGACCTCCATGAAGCCTAGCCTCATCTCCTCTCTGAGAGCCTGACAGATTCCTTCTGACTGGGATTTCAGGAACGTCAAGTGAGCCTGCGCCAACATAGCGTTTACTGCCGACGCTTCTACCGATGGCAGTGTCGGTTTCGGAAGCTCTAACGGAGCCTTCTCTGTCCCTGTCCTCGGCGGAGTTCTGCTTAACGGCCCAAACCCTGCGGCACCCTGTTCGCTCTCCCAAGACGTTTCCTGATCTTGTTTATTTTTCCGGGTGTTATACCCGTGGGCCCCTTGTCCGCCTTCAGCCATAATTTATGATCAAGAGAAGCACAAAAGGAAACTCTCGACTCAGCTATCGCAACAACAACAATATAACGAACGTGCAGAAATAATTATTAGTTAGTAAATAAATAATATAATATATAAATATAATATAATAATAGTATAAATAACAAAAAAAACATTAATAAATATGAATAAATACGTAAACTAAATATATAAATATTGAACAATAAATAAATACTTAAATATCCTAATAATAAATAAATAAATAAATATTGAGCAACGAATAAATATCACAGTATATAAATAATTAAATATTGATTAATAAATAAATACCAAACAATAAATAAATAAATAAACACTGAATAATAAATAATCACTACACAATAAATAAATAAATAAATATTAAAAGGTAAATAAATAAATAAATATTGAACAATGACAACAAAAAAATAATAAATACCAAAAAAAATACACCAAAACAAAGTTTTCCAAAAAAACAACAAAGATTCACGAAATATGAGGAGGGGATCGCCATTCGTCGGAGATAGCCGCCTAAACACTACGCTAACATAATGTTCGATAGGTGTCCGATACAAAAAAAAAAAAAAAAAACAAGAGAAAAACAATCACGTGAGTATTGTCGGCTGCACAGACCATCAGCTGAACTGATGATCGGCAGCCGAGAATACTCCGTTTTTATTAACTTTACTTTACTTTAAAAATACTTTCTTTTAGTTCCACCTGCCCGCGATGGGATAGAAGTCCATGGTGCAGCGCGTGTGAGAATCTTACTCTTCACGGGTCACCATGGCCAACTATACACCACCTGGCTGACTACCAATGTCCACGATGCAGCGCGTGCGAGGCATTTCCTCGTCACGGGTCACCGTGGCCATCGGCACATATCAGCTGGACAGGCGGAACCAGAAAATACAAAAAACAAGGTAAGTTACTCTACGACAATTACGAGAACATTGAACAATTACAATCATGATTACTCCACAGGTCGACTCTTCCACGTGCAATTGTAGGTGAGCTTTGATGCCCCCTACAAGTCACCGCTTGGAATCGGCCCGTGAAGTAAAACATGCCTTCGAGAGTACTCGTCTTATGCTTTATTTTTTTATTTCTGGGCCGTATGCTACGTCGTCGAGACGACGACGAGCTCCATTTCCAGTTTGGGCGCCATATTGTTACGACTCGGCTTGTTTCCGTGGGGCAACGCCGGCTAGCTTGGTCACCTCAGGGGGGGTTGTTAACCATTTGCCCACCGAGCCGCACAATCACAATCATCGATTCGCACTCTCAACAATTCACAATACTACACGACACAAACATCGTACAGAACAACATAAATATCGGACACACATATCGGCGGTTTCGGTCTTATACCGCAGCGTACCCACCCTACCTGTGGCGGCAACTTTAAATTCAAATTTCGTTGCGCCACCCAACATAAATGTTCTCCGGCGACTATCCTACTCCATGACGATGCGATCCCCCTCCCACAATAAATCCTCTACTCACTCATCATTTTCATTTCAACTTATTTACATTTATTATATTTAAGCCCTAACATATTTAAATTTTAGTTAACAATTTTTGCAAATAAATATATATTATTATTTTATTATTTCTGATCTGTTTTGAGTTGTTATTTATTTTTCTGTACTATTTTGGGCGTCCGCTTTCTTTACTACTTGTTTGATTCGCTACGGGGCCTAATAAACCTGCAGAGCTCTGTCGGAAATATATAGGGGCCTGTAGGGGAGAAAATATATATATGGATATGATTGTATCGGTATTATTTCATTGCGGGACCGTTGGCGAAATTCAAAATAAATAAATAAATAAACACAAACACAAATCAAAAGAATAAATAAATAATCGAAAATAAATAATAATCCGGAAAATAAGCAAAAATCGAAATCAAAAATGAATTTTAAATAAATTAAATAAATAGATAAATAATCAAATTAAGAATAATAAATAATAAATTAAACAAAACAAAATAAATAACTGACTTTACGTTAACAGAAAATAACAAGAAAATAATAAATAAGAACTAAATAAATAATAAATAATAATCCAGCCGGTCCAACGAAGAATAAGGAAAAAGATACAGCTCACCCCGAGACGCTCACGCAGCTGACCGCCGAACTGCAGGGGCTCCAAAAAAACTCCGCACTGCAGGGGTCGCTGACGTCACCGCCTGCCGATGCACTGCTGTTACAGCTGTTGTTTCGCTGCTGCTACTGTGTGTTTGTGTATTGTATGTGTATTTAAGCGGGCTTTTAATAACTTTGTATTGTTGTGTGTTTGTTATTTAAATGTCTTTTGTTGGTGCGGGTTTTAGTTTATGTTTTAATTGGGCGTAAATATATATGTTTCTATTGCTTTGTTTTGGTGGTTTAACTCGTGCTTTATTGTTGCCAACTTGTGGCTGTTTGGTTGTACTGTGGTTGTTGTTGCTGTTGATTTTTATGTAGCTTAATTAAATTTTGTCAACTTGTGACTGTTTGCTATATTGTTGTTGTTGTTTGCTGCCACTGCACTGAACTGCATTTATACTTCACTGTATGTATGTGTGCTTATATGTGTGTATGTTGTATTGTGTGAACAATAATTATTCACGACACTGAACAAAATTTCGACACTGCACTAACCAAAACAAAGCTAACACCAAACAAAAAAAACGAGACGCTCGAACTGACAACGTTTATAAATATTATATATATATTCCTGCGGATACCGCACTCCAAACAAAATCTCTCGGCCGGCCAAACTCCCAACGCTTCCGTCTGCGTTCGAGTTTCAAGCCACACTCTCGCTTGCAGAAAATTTAGCCTGTTGCTATGCCAAAATGTTCGCTCTCTCTCTCTCTCTGCATACGCAACAGTTCCACGAGTCAACGGCCGATCGCCCTTGGCATTGACCCATATTTCGGTGCATTCGGCAAGCCGCCCACGCATACTACAAAAGCCCTACTCTCTCTGCTCGACGCACTCTTATACGCGCGCTCTCTCATCTGCAAAATGGCCGAACTATCGGCCTATCGCATGAGCTGTGTCATTTTCTTCTTCGCCGACCACGGTCACACTGGCTTTTAACTATAAAATTAATCGGCCACCAGACCCAGATGCAACAGCCAAAACTCACCTGTCGATGACACCAGACTTTTGGAACACAGTCATATTCGCAGATGAGTCAAAATTCAATATTTTTGGATCGGACGGAAATGCTTATGTCTGGCGAAAGACTAATACGGAGCTACAAAAGCAAAACCTTAAAGCCACAGTAAAGCATGGTGGGGGGAGCGTGATGGTTTGGGCCTGTATGTCTGCTGCTGGTCCGGGAAAACTGGCCTTTATTGAGTCTACGATGGACAAAAACATTTACCTCAACATTCTCAAGGACAATTTGTTGCAAAGTGCGGAGGATCTGGGAATAAGCCGCAATTTCCGATTTTACCAGGACAACGATCCAAAGCACAAGGCGGGATATTGCAGACTTGGCTCATATACAAGTATCCCCATGTGATGAATCCGCCGGCTCAATCTCCAGACCTCAACGTTATTGAAAATTTGTGGTCAATTTTAGAAAATAATATTCGCAAATACCACATTTCCAATAAAAAAGAGCTAAAAGAGGCTCTTGTGAAAGAATGGAGCAGTATTTCGTCAGAACTGACTCAAAAATTGGTCGATTCAATGCCAAAAAGACTTCAAGCTGTGGTAGACAACAAAGGCTACCATACTAAATACTGAATATTTAAATAATTATTTTTATTTCCAAAATATTTTGAAACTATCGAGACTGCATCACTGCGGACGGCAGTCCGCGCTAGTGACGAAAGCAGCACGAAGGGTGCGAAGGCGACTAGCATATATACTAGGGTGTCCCTTATTTGGTCAAAGTCAATATTTTTAAACGCATACGGGCTAGTTTTGTTCATTAGGTCCTAAAGGACTCAGAAATAAATTTTCACCTCAATCGGCGTATGATAACCCGTGCCGACTTGGATCGGAAAATTTAAAAATTATATAGGAAAAAAAAAAAATTTTTTTTATTTTTTTAATTTTTTATTTTTTTATTTTGTTCATTTGGTCCTAAAGAACTTAAAACCAAGTTTTCACCTTAATCGGAGTACGATAACCCATTCAAATTTGCATCGAATCATGAAAAATCATCGAAAAATGTATAATCAGTGTTAAAACACTGTTTTTGCATGTTTCGCATTCGGCACTTTGCGCAAAAAGCTTTGGCTTCCTTGCACCTAAAAAATAACTTTTTGCGCAGTGCCGAATGCCAATTTTTTTTTTACTTTGTATGTATATTAATTTTTTTTTTGGCATATATAATAAACGAGCGGGGGTTGGCGAGCGAAGCGAGCAGGGGGCGGAGCCCCCTAGTATATAATAAATTAACATATATAAAAAATTAATTATATTTCGTCACAAAATTGGATATCAGAAATTTTGTGGCATGGAAATGTTTTCGTCACTAGACTTTTACCGCGTAAAGAGGTTTTTTTGGGGTAAAATAAGCTGTGGAATAGAAAAAAGCAGTATTTCGTTAATTTTTTTGTTTTTGTTATTTATAAGCAAATAATGTCAATAAATGAAGTAACTATGTTAATGTAGACATTTTTATCTTTAATTTGGTACCACATTTGTTGCAATACGCCTAATAGTTTTAACTTTATTAACGTTTAAAGTTTAAAGAATGCACTGCATACTTTAAGCTGTGAGCCACTGTACATACATACATACATGCATAGACTCGCCTGAAAAACAATGCGTACAAGCTCAAAGCAAAACTTTGTCAAAAAATAATATTTGTATTTATGATATTGTCCTCATTTTTTTAAATGAATAAGACATTAATCATAAATACTATTTTGTAAGTTTCTCTTTGACCTTGATTTGCTTTTCTGATGAGTGTATGTTTGCATACACACATGTACAGGGTTGCCCATATTCGACGGACCCATGTTTTTTTTTAAAAAATCAAAGAAAAAAATAAAAATTTGGCGGTTGGCAATCTTAATCATTTAATTTGTTCCAAGTAGATTTGTTTACATCAATTTTTGAATATGATATCTCTCAAATGGCCGCCTCTGGCGTTGATGGCGTATTGTGCCCTTTTTGCAGCATTTTCCATCGTTTTCGCCAACTGTAGCATGCGTACATACATATATACATACATATGAATAAGGCTGCAACACTTTGTTGTTATGCCAACAGAATGCATACATAAACATAGCAGCGACTTTGTCGCAGCGCGCTTAACGCTAAGTGCCCTCTGCGCATATTCAAGTGCAGACGAAATATGATCCGCACTTGATAGCAACGACCGCCCAAATAGCTAAGTCAGCGTTCTCACGCTTGACCGTCGCTATGTATACATATGTGCGCGCATGACTCTCTCTGACTCTCTTGCTATATATAATAAGTCTTAAATGTATGTAAAACGGCTGCCCACTGCTTCATGGTGGACAGCTCTAACTCTAAGAGATTATTCAATAAACAACCATTGGAGAAGACTGACGTCTTCTCCACAAAGAACTTCTGGACTACTTATTGTATGGAATATATTATATCAGCAACCAACGGATAATCATATTATATGGCGACCGTGACTCCGGATCTCACCGGACTGGAATTAATAGAAAAACTAAACAACTGTAACTAAGAGGATGAAGGAGGCAACAACGACTACAGCATAAAGCCGAGACGTAACTACTGAGGGAACAAAGGCAACAACTACAAGCAAAGGCGGAGCAACAATTAACACAAAAATAAAACTGAGTGAGTAGAGTTTGTGAGTGTTATGGGTCGCGGTGGCCGCGTTAACAAATTGAATAAAGAAATTGCTCACATTAAGTGGCAATTATATTCACCTAAGGCCAACACACCGTGGAAAGCAACAGCAAGGCTACAGGCCATGCTTGATTTTTACCAGCAACAGCTGAAAGAAATAAAAGAAAACCCTACACCACATGCTCACTCAGTGAACATTAAAAATATCAATGTTATTAATGATAAAACAAAAATAACTCCACCTCCCAAGAGCAACTTGCCTCAGTACGTCGAGCGCTGCCCTAGAGATTGCCCTGGACCTCTGGACAGCCCACACTGCAGATCGACTTGCCTGGTAAGGCAATAACCTGTGCGAAGACCGGCACCGGTTCCGCCTGAGCCCATAGGCCCAGGACAACAGCAGCTGAGAAATCTACAAGCGCGAGAGGCACCCCCGCCCCTTGCGCCTTCGTTGGGAACGTCAGCGCAACCATACTGGTGACGACCAGCTGACGGGAAAGAAGACGAGCAGCAAGCAGCAGCAATAATTTTAAAATATTATATATATATTATTATCAAAACAAATTGTAAAAATTGAGCGTAATATCTTTCGCCCAATCAGAAGTGAGGCCCATAAAGCCAAACTAAAACACTAGGCAGGTTGCTATGTAAAAAAAAATTTTACACGTCTCAGGCACTGGGTAAATTACCCAGTAGCAAAAAAAAAATTTTAATCCAAATCTAAAATTCCATTTATTTAGAAATTTTAAAAATGAAAAAAAAAATAATAATAAGTTTTCAGTTCAGTCAGTTTAATTAGAAATCAAATAAAATGAATTGCAAATAAAACAAAAATCGAGATAGATTCGAAATGCATCCACGCATTAAGTACCTTATTGAAAAACTTCAGGTCTATGACCCAAACATTCTTACAAAATTCCAAAATATAGTTGCCGAAGAACCAACGACAATATATGAATTGGAAAAAATTTATATGAGTACTTATGCGATGCAACATTCTCCACTTCTTGGATGTCATCCAAAAGAGAAAGCATTGATAATCTCCTATATGCCAAATATCAAAGTGGAAGAGATCTACACAGATCATCCAATTTTGGGAAAGGCAGTAGATTACATTGTATATAAATATTAAACGAGCAGAATTTGAAAAAACAAACTAAATTAAATTAAAGCCATAGGCAGGAAAAATTTTCTATTTATGAATAGTAATGCGATAAGTAAATTTCCCGAAGATTTTCTAATTGAAACAAATCATAATTCTGGACAGAACTCCAAAATGGGATTATTAGACGTTAAGTCAGTGGATTCCACTGCTAACGTTATAAACAAAGTTGAATCAAACAACACAGACATGGAATTAACAAATATATTACTGGTAATCATAGTTGTTATAATGTGTGCAAATTGTTTTTATAAAATATATAAACTGCATAACAAATGCCTAAAGAAAAGATTCATGAGCCAAGCAAATGATTTGGACAAAATTTAAACTTGCACAGCACAAAACAACAATGATTAACCATAATTGACAATATCATAATAGCTATAAGATACAAATTAAACTAAATAAATAAAAAAAAAATCCCAGAATAATTTTGAAAAACAAAGTAGCTTGTCAATATTATGGAATGGTCAGAACTTTCTGAGCGGATCCAATATTTTAAAACGACATTTGAAAAAGCGTATAAATGTCTTACACAAAATAGACAAACGCATATAGATACAGTTAATAGGCACTCCATAACATTGATCGACAGCTTTAACGAAGTTCGATTATTGATATATCAACATAAAGATGTGTTAACCGATGAACATTGGTCAGAAACGTCAAGGTTGCTAACAAAACTGAGAAATAATATCAAAACAGTTATAGACAAGCATAATTTAACTATAACACTTCCTTCTATTTTGAATACACCTGCAAAGTTGGAACTCAATGAAAACCTTGAAGTTCGGACTGCGGATATTCAATTAGAAGAAGAAGATTTAACAAATTTAACAATCCCTGCTGTTATCACACTGGATTCCAAAGATATTTTATCTAAAAGTGAAGAAAGTGATGATGATAGCCGCATAATGACCGACATAGCCGCTGCCCAAAGGGCATATATTAGGGAAATTGCACAAGCAGTCCCAGAATTCGACGGAAAGAAAACCCGTCTTGAAAAATTCTTAACGGCATTAAGACTTGTCAACTTAACAAAGGGAACTTATGAGGAAATTGCCATAGAGTTGATTAAATCAAAAATAACGGGCACAACCCTCAACAAAATAAAAAATGAAACCACAATAGATGGAATCATTGCAAAATTAAAAGCCGTAGTTGTCGGTGAAACACCCGCCAACATAAAGGCAAAAATGGACACTTTAACGCAGAAAGGCAAAACAGCCACTCAGTTCACAACTGAACTAGAAAATCTGCGACAGCTTCTTGAAGCTGCTTATATTGACCAAGGCATACCATCTGAAAATGCTGACACGCTCAGCACTACAGAAGCCGTTAACACAATGATTAGTAAAACTAGTCACGAAAGTGTTAAAACCGTCATGGAGTCTGGTATTTTCACTACCATGGATGCTGCCGTTAGTGCATATATCCGTACTAGTACAAGACTTACTGGTAGTGTGAATACAGTGATGTACTCTAAAAGAGGGAATAACAACTACCGCGGTAGTAACAATCGTGGTAACTATCGTGGTAGAGGCAATGGTAACTACCAATACAGAGGAAATAATAACTACGGTAATCAAAACAACAATTACCGAGGCCGAGGCCGAGGAAATGGAAATAACAATTCCAACCGAGGCCGAAACAACCAAAATAATAACAATACAAACAATGTTAGAGTAACCCAGAACAATCAGGGAAACTCTCAACAACCCTCAGATACTCAGCAGTAGAAAATTATGCGGTTCACACCATCAATCTTAGTTTGAATATATTCGTAGACTTTTTCAATGTGAAGACAAATAAAAAACTTGTATTTTTAATAGATACTGGCGCAGACATATCTCTGTTAAAGGAAAATTCTGATATCTTTCATGATATCCAATTAAATAAGAAGATCAATATTCAAGGCATAGGCCAAGACATAATACAGTCCAAAGGACTGATTTCAATAGAGATACAGACAGGTAAATACATAATTCCACACGATTTTCACTTAGTAGATTTGCATTTCGCAATACCTTGTGATGGAATAATAGGCATTGACTTCATTAAGAAATTCAATTGCCAGTTAGATTTCAAACCAAATGAAGATTGGCTCATAATGAGACCAAATAATCTAAATTTCCCAATTTATGTTCCAATAACATACAGTTCTGGTAATAATTCCATTGTTCTACCAGCAAGATCCCAAGTAGTCAGAAAAATTCACCTATCATCAGATGAAGATAGTGTACTAATTCCAAACCAGGAAATTAAAGAAGGCATTTATGTTGCAAACACAGTTGCAACAACCAAAAATGCATTTGTCCGATTACTGAATACGACCAGTACCGATCAAATAGTAGATATTAAAAATTTGTCATATGAACCACTTTCGAACTACGACATAGTTCAAAACAGTCCAGAAAATAGAGAAAAAACTGTCTTATCTCAATTAGCTAAAAATTTTCCACCTCAATTCAAAAACGAATTGACTAATCTATGCACCCAGTTTAGTGACGTATTCGGACTCGAAACCGAATCAATCACTACAAACAACTTCTACAAACAAAAGCTAAGATTGAAGGATGATGAACCAGTCTACATAAAAAACTATAGAAACCCTCAAAGTCAAATAGATGAGATACAAGTACAAGTACAAAAATTAATCGACAATAAAATAGTTGAACCGTCTGTATCCCCTTATAACAGCCCACTTTTGTTAGTTCCGAAGAAATCTCTTCCAGGTTCTGACAAGAAAAAATGGCGATTAGTAATTGACTATCGTCAAATTAATAAAAAACTGTTGTCGGATAAATTCCCGCTCCCTAGAATTGATGACATTCTGGATCAACTAGGAAGAGCAAAATACTTTTCATGTCTTGATTTAATGTCAGGATTTCATCAAATTGAACTCGAAAAAAGTTCAAGAGATATAACGTCTTTCTCAACAAGCAATGGCTCGTATCGCTTCACGCGATTGCCATTCGGCTTAAAAATAGCGCCAAATTCTTTCCAGAGAATGATGACTATAGCATTTTCCGGATTAGAACCTTCTCAAGCTTTCCTTTATATGGACGATTTAATAGTCATTGGTTGTTCCGAAACACATATGCTCAAAAACTTAACTGATGTTTTTGAGAAATGTAGGAAATACAATCTTAAATTACATCCTGAAAAATGTTCATTTTTCATGCATGAAGTCACATTTTTGGGACACAAATGCACGGATAAAGGAATCTTGCCTGACGACAAAAAATACGACGTCATTAAAAATTACCCAGTTCCACATGATGCGGACAGCGCTAGACGATTCGTTGCATTCTGCAACTACTATAGACGTTTTATCAAAAATTTTGCCGACTATTCTCGTCACATAACAAGATTATGTAAAAAAGATGTAAAATTCGAATGGACAGCTGATTGTCAGCATGCTTTCGAACATCTCAAATCGGCACTAATAAATCCAAATTTATTACAATACCCAGATTTCAGCAAAGAATTTTGCATAATAACAGATGCAAGTAAACATGCATGTGGAGCAGTTTTAACTCAAAACAAAAATGGACTCCAACTTCCAGTTGCTTATGCATCAAGATCGTTTACTAAGGGTGAAAGTAATAAAAGTACAACCGAACAAGAATTGGCAGCAATTCATTGGGCAATAACTTATTTCAGACCATATATTTATGGTAGACACTTTAATGTCAAAACAGATCACAGACCATTAACCTACTTGTTCTCAATGGTAAATCCAAGCTCAAAGCTAACGCGTATGAGACTTGAATTAGAGGAGTATAATTTTACAGTCGAATATCTGAAGGGTAAAGACAATTTTGTAGCGGATGCGTTATCAAGAATAACCATTCAACAGCTACAACAAATAAATGGATCAATAAAGAAAGTCACTACAAGATATCAAAGTAGACAAAATTCCTGCGCAGGAAAAGAAAAAATAGAATTGCCTAAGCAATCTATAGAAAAAGCTTCAAAGCCCAACGTATATAAAGTCATTAACAATGACGAAGTACGTAAAGTAGTGACCTTGCATGTAAAAAATATGCTATGTTTTTTTAAACATGGTAAGAAAATTACTGCAAGATATGATGTTAGCGATTTATATACCAATGGAACTCTTGACTTAGGTCAATTTTTCCAAAGGCTTGAAAAGCAAGCCGGTATAAATAAAATCAGCCAACTCAAAGTGGCACCGTGGGAAAATATCTTTGAACACGTTTCAATCGATAATTTTAAAAATATGGGCAATAAAATATTAATTTCATTGAGAGTAGCGCTACTCAACCCGGTGACCCAAATAGAAACAATTAAAGAAAAAGAAGCTCTATTGTCTACATTCCATGATGATCCAATACAAGGAGGTCACACAGGCATCTCAAAAACCTTGGCCAAGGTCAAAAGACATTATTATTGGAAAGGTATGACTCGAGATATTACTGAGTACATACGAAAATGTCCAAAATGCCAAAAATCAAAAGTGACAAGAAATATAAAAACTCCTTTAACAATAACTGATACGCCAATACACGCTTTCGACAGGGTAATAGTAGACACCATTGGTCCACTACCCAAGTCTGAAAGTGGAAATGAATACGCAGTCACATTAATTTGTGATCTGACTAAATATCTAGTCGCGATTCCAATTCCAAACAAAAGTGCTAACACAGTAGCAAAAGCGATTTTTGAGAATTTTATTCTGAAGTACGGTCCAATGAAGACGTTCATTACGGACATGGGAACAGAATACAAAAATTCTATAATAAATGATTTGTGCAAGTATTTACAAATAAATAACATAACATCAACTGCACACCACCACCAGACAGTTGGAACAGTCGAAAGAAGTCACAGAACTTTTAATGAATACATACGTTCATATATATCGGTTGATAAAACTGATTGGGACGTATGGATCCAATATTTTGTTTACTGTTTCAACACAACCCCATCTATGGCACATGACTATTGTCCATATGAACTTGTTTTCGGTAAAACAAACAATTTATTAAAACATTTTAATAGCACAGATACCATAGAACCTTTATATAATATAGATGATTATGCTAAGGAAAGTAAATATAGATTAGAAATAGCATATAAAAGAGCTAGAATTATGTTAGAAGAAAATAAGAGAAAGAATAAGGAATTATATGATAAAAAAGTAATAAACATAGATATATCGGTAGGAGATAAAGTCCTACTCAAGAATGAAACAGGACATAAGTTAGATCCAACTTATTTAGGACCCTATACAGTAGAAAAGTTAGAAGATAACGATAATATAATAATTAGGGATACTAAAAAGAAAAAACAAAAAGTACATAAGGATAGATTAAAACTTTATAATAATTGAATTGAAAACTTTAATATAAACAAAGAAAATTGTTCGAACAAAATAATACAAAACAATAAAAAGAAAATGGAATTTAAGAAAAGGAAACTCAAAAAGAAAGAAAAATTCTTTTCTTTTATAAAAGAGACAACAATTAAAATAAAATACTAACACATACATATATTTTTTTTAATACACATAGTTTTAAACATATACATTTACACGTACATATAAACAAAATTTTTATATTAAAATAATATAAACAAAAAATTAAAAAAAAAAAACACCAAAAACAAATATACAATTAACATTAATACTTAAAATAACTACATAAATTACGTCATTTTTTAAAAGGAGGGAGATGTAGCATGCGTACATACATATATACATACATATGAATAAGGCTGCAACACTTTGTTGTTATGCCAACAGAATGCATACATAAACATAGCAGCGACTTTGTCGCAGCGCGCTTAACGCTAAGTGCCCTCTGCGCATATTCAAGTGCAGACGAAATATGATCCGTACTTGATAGCAACGACCGCCCAAATAGCTAAGTCAGCGTTCTCACGCTTGACCGTCGCTATGTATACATATGTGCGCGCATGACTCTCTCTGACTCTCTTGCTATATATTAATAAGTCTTAAATGTATGTAAAACGGCTGCCCACTGCTTCACGGTGGACAGCTCTAACTCTAAGAGATTATTCAATAAACAACCATTGGAGAAGACTGACGTCTTCTCCACAAAGAACTTCTGGACTACTTATTGTATGGAATCTATATATATAAAATTCTTTGTCCTGACTGACTCACTGACTGACTCACTGACTGACTGACTGAGAATCAACGTGTAGCCCAAACGGTAAAAGATAGAAAGCTGAAATTTGCACACAACATAGATGAGATAATTTCATCGTGCACTAAGACGGCGTTTTGCGAAATTCGACCTGTAAGTGGGTCAAAATCAAGGTCAAAGGTCACAGAATTGCTCAGTATGAAAAACTTTTTTGTTTCTTAAGATATCTCAACCAAACTTTCAGATTATTTGTTTGGTACTGTCTCTTACATTCTGACCAAATTTGGTCAAGGTCGGGGGACTATATCATATAGCTGCCATAGGAACAATCGGATGAAAATAACCTTTAGTATGAAAAAATTTTTTGTTTCTTAAGATATCTCAACCAAACTCACAGATTATTTGTTTGGTACTGTCTCTTACATTCTGACTAAATTTGGTCAAGGTCGGGTGACTATATCATATAGCTGCCATAGGATCAATCGGATGAAAATAACCTTTAGTATGAAAAACTTTTTTTTTCTTAAGATATCTCAACCAAACTCACAGATTATATGTTTGGTACTGTCTCTTACATTCTGACTAAATTTGGTCAAAGTCGGGTGACTATATCATATAGCTACCATAGGAACAATCGGATGAAAATAACCTTTAGTACGAAAAACTTTTTTGTTTCTTAAGATATCTCATCCAAACTCACAGATTGTATGTTTGGGGCTGTCTCTAACATTCTGGCCAAATTTGGTCAAAGTCGGGTTACTATATCGTATAGCTGCTATAGGAACAATCTGATGCAAATTAACCTTTAGAATCAAAAACTCTGTTGTTATGAAATATTCTTAGAACACTCACACATTAACTCTTCTTGCTAAATTTTGAATTTTTCCTCAAATTTAGCTTTTTTCCGCCAAATTTAGCTTTTTCCCGCCAAATCACTAAATATTACTTTTAGCCAAAGTTCAATTGCAAGGAAGAAACATTAAAACCGCGGATAGCGGAAGTAAAATATTTCCTTTTATTTTTACAAAAAATGCTATATTATATAAATTTGTTGAAGCGGACTACTAAGGACCTTTTTTTCAATTTTGCGAGCGAAGCGAGAAGGGGATGGACCCCCTTATATTGTATTAATTTGTTAAACCGGACAACTAGAGAAGTTCTTTTAATTTTTTGCGAGCGAAGCGAGCAGTTTAAGTTTGTTAAGCTGGACAACAAAAGACCTTCTTTTCAATTTTGCGAGCGAAGCGAGCGGGGGTTGGCGAGCGAAGCGAGCAGGGGGCGAAGCCCCCTAGTATATTATAAAGCAACTAACGGATAATCATATTATACAACATTTCGGCCGGAATAGCGGCTATTTCTTCACGAATGTTGTCCTTGAGCTCTTCTACGGTCCTTGGCTTGTTAACGTAAACCTTTGACTTCAAATATCCCCACAAGAAGAAGTCAGGCGGCGTCAAATCGGGCGAACGCGGTGGCCAGTCCAAATCCCCACTTTTCGACATCAAACGGCCCGGAAACAATTTCTTCAGAAAATCGATTGTTATGCGACTTGTGTGCGGTGGAGCGCCGTCTTGTTGAAACCAGAACTGCCCCATACGCTTTCGACGAATAATTGGCATCACAAAATTGGTCATCATGTCGCGATAACGCTCCTGGTTGACGGTAACAGCATGGCCATTTTCATTTTGGAAGAAAAACGGCCCAATGACCGTTTTCGCACTAACGCCGCACCAAACTGTGACTTTTTCGTCATGAAGAGGCACTTCTTCAATCTCCTGAGGATTTTCAGTGGCGTAAATACGGCAATTTTGCTTATTTACGGTCCCATTCAATGTGAAATGGGCTTCATCGGACATGATAATTTTGTTCCAAAATTGCTCGTCATCTTCGGCCATTTCGATGACTCTTTGGGCCCATTCCAATCGACGAGGCTTGTCCGCAGGCAACAATCTTTGCGTCAATTGAATTTTATACGGGAACAAATGCAAATCAACGCGAATAATCCGTTGTCAAGTGGACCGAGCCATGCCCAACTGCTGAGAACGGCGTTTTTGGGATGTTCTTGGGGACCTCTCAACACTGGCTCGTACGGCAGCGATATTCTCGGCCGATCGCCTTGGTCGACTTTTATTTGGCCTCTTCGGATTAGAAAGAGCCTCACCAGTCGAAAATTTTTCGTATAAACGCTTAATGGTGTTCTTAGAAGGCGCACTTTTCACATTTTTTAATTTTTTAAAAGCACGTTGAGTTTTCACAATTGACTTGTTCTGTTGAATGTAAATTTCAACTATTTCAGAGCGCTCGCGTGGCGTGTATTGTTCCATGGTAAAAATCTGCTTGGACTGACGCTTCAAACGCGGTATGTCATTAAGCCATCTGACATCTCTGTCAAAAGTTATGGAGTTGCCAGATGGGTCCGTCTAATATGGGCAACCCTGTATATTAGGAGTGTCCCTTATTTGGTCAAAGTCAATATTTTTAAACGCATACGGGCTAGTTTTGTTCATTAGGTCCTAAAGGACTCAGAAATAAATTTTCACCTCAATCGGAGCAAGGTGGATTTATACATGGTGATGTATTCGCTCTCTCTCGGGGCGGATCTGTCAAAATGAGTCTGACGTGAGAGAGACGACAGAGATAGATATATAGAAAAATTGTTTTGTTTGCTTTTCTATACTCTCCACTTATTTTCGTTTTGTGGGCTGTGCAATATATAAAATCAAAATAAAATGCAATGGCATGTTTGTCTTGTTGTTCCTGTAATGACCCGTAGGTAACCAATTAATTAATTGTGATTATGGAGATCTGTTAAGCTCCTGTTAGCCGTCAGCATCGACGCTGTTATCCCTGTTGCTCTCTTTGTGGAAGCTGCTCACCGGTGCATGCTCCCACAGTTTCTGTTGCATTTATTTGTCTCTTTTTCATATCTCTGGAAACACAAACCAAACGACTTGAGTTCGAGCGACATATGTGTTTTTCACACACGGGGCATTTTGTAGAGAATTTAATACATCCGCTTACTACGATGTTTGCTTTCGCAATGACGTTTGCGCCCCGAAAAAGAGGGCACGTCAAACGAATACATCACCATGTATAAATCCACCTTGAATCGGAGTATCATAACCGTGCCGACTTGGATCGGAAAATTTAAAAATTATATAGGAAAAAAAAAATTTTTTTTATTTTTTTTTATTTTTTATTTTTTTATTTTGTTCATTTGGCGCTAAAGAACTCAAAACCAAGTTTTCACCTTAATCGGAGTACTGATAACCCATTCAAATTTGCATCGAAACATGCAAAAACAGTGTTTTAACACTGACTATACATTTTTCGATGATTTTTCATGTTTCGATGCATATTTGAATGGGTTATCGTACTCCGATTAAGGTGAAAACTTGGTTTTGAGTTCTTTAGCGCCAAATGAACAAAATAAAAAAATAAAAAATAAAAAAAAATAAAAAAAATTTTTTTTTTTCCTATATAATTTTTAAATTTTCCGATCCAAGTCGGCACGGGTTATCATACTCCGATTGAGGTGAAAATTTATTTCTGAGTCCTTTAGGACCTAATGAACAAAACTAGCCCGTATGCGTTTAAAAATATTGACTTTGACCAAATAAGGGACACCCTACTGTATATATATGTATGTAAGCAGCAGCGAAAATTTTTATGCGTGTGAATTTTCGCTGCTGCAGTCGTGCAAGGTTTGTGCATATATACAGTGGATAACATTAATATTCGGTTTTTTTTTTATTTAACTTCAAACGCGAATAAAATGTATAAAACTAACGATAATCAAAAATTTTAAAAAGGTAGATTAAAGCCTATAGTATTACCTTTTCAAAGAGGTATATATATCAATACTTTATTTCCAATTAAAATGAGAAACTTTACAAAAACAAAAAAAAGTTCAAAATTTGCGTTACTTTAATATTCGGTTTTTTCTTATATAACTAAATAATACCTATTTTATCTAGAAAAACTATTCAATATAATATTTAATATGATACCCATTATATTTTTTGGTATCACCCAGGCGTTTTGACATATTTTGTATAATTTTTTGTATATATTCATGACCAATTTTAGCCCAATCATCCTGAAGCCTTTCCTTTATCGCGGATAAGAACGATATTGGCGTTTTGTGCCCACGGCGGTCCAACTTACTCCACAAATTCTCAATGGGATTTAGGTCAGGCAATTGGAGCTGCGTTTCCAAGACTTTTGGACAGTTATCCAGCAACCCAGACTTGACTTTATGGGCCTTATTCTTCGGGTCATCGTCCTGATACCACTTGAGCGTGTTGGTAATACCCATTTTCTCCGCCGACTGCTTCAAATTTTCCATCAAAATTTTTAGGAATCAACAGCTGAACTCTTTGCCGACCATTTAAAGACCATTTTAGCTCAAAAAAGTTGGACACACTATAAGAATCCAGTGGGTACAACGGCCGAGTCGCTAAAGAAAAGCCCTTATTCAGATGAGCGAAACCGAAAACTAAGGAAAATTTTTCCAGGAGTACTCGAAAAAGGACCAAAGTTGGTGGGATGATGTGATTTTCTTAGACGAAAGCAAATACATCCTTTTTGGTCCTTTTTTGAGTACTCCTGGACAAATTTTCTTTAATTATCCGTTTCGCTCATATGAGCAAAGGCTTTTTCCTAGCGACTCGGCCATTGTACCCATTGGTTTGTTGTAGTACGTCCAATTTTTTGGGCTGAAACGGTCTTTCCGTGGTCAAAAAAGAGTTCAGCTGTTGATTCCTAAAAATTTTGATGGAAAATTTGAAGCAGTCGGCGGAGAAAATGGGTATTACCAACACGCTCAAGTGGTATCAGGACGATGACCCGAAGAATAAGGCCCATAAAGTCAAGTCTGGGTTGCTGGATAACTGTCCAAAAGTCTTGGAAACGCAGCTCCAATCGCCTGACCTAAATCCCATTGAGAATTTGTGGAGTAAGTTGGACCGCCGTGGGCACAAAACGCCAATATCGTTCTTATCCGCGATAAAGGAAAGGCTTCAGGATGATTGGGCTAAAATTGGTCATGAATATATACAAAAAATTATACAAAATATGTCAAAACGCCTGGGTGATACCAAAAAATATAATGGGTATCATATTAAATATTATATTGAATAGTTTTTCTAGATAAAATAGGTATTATTTAGTTATATAAGAAAAAACCGAATATTAAAGTAACGCAAATTTTGAACTTTTTTTTGTTTTTGTAAAGTTTCTCATTTTAATTGGAAATAAAGTATTGATATATATACCTCTTTGAAAAGGTAATACTATAGGCTTTAATCTACCTTTTTAAAATTTTTGATTATCGTTAGTTTTATACATTTTATTCGCGTTTGAAGTTGAATAAAAAAAAAACCGAATATTAATGTTATCCACTGTATGTGTGTATGTATACATATGTGAACGCACAAATGTATAACTGTTAACGCTGGCGACGCCGCGCCGGTAGCTTCTAAAATTTTACCGCGAACAGTTTTTTGCATGTTTTTTTTTGGTTGTTTTTTTTTTTTACAAATATACATATGTATGTGCCTTGCAGCGCGTGTGTAGATACATATAATGAATCAAAATAGTAATGTTGCACCAATAATTTCTGGAAGTTTTTATTTATTTTAATCTGTGTTTATATGTTATTATTTATATATTTAGATGCGCAAGTGACATATGAAAGCTTAGAGTACATGCAAAAGGAAGATATCAAGGAGGCGATTCCTCCTCTTGGATTAAGGATGCAATTTCGGGAAAAGCTTTTCAATTGGAAGAAGCAAATGGTATGTATATTTATATAAATGTACACATATGATATTATATATACTGTTTGTATATGCATAAATTTATGGTGTTCACTTGACCCAGGCAGCGTTGCAGGTTGAAAACGATGCAAGCTTAAGTCGCAGAAAGCTTAAGCTTAAGATTAAGTCGTTTTCAACCTGCAACGCTGCTAGGGTCAAGTAAACACCCTAATTTATATTACTTTTAATTTTTTTTGTAGTTTGGCATCGATGACGAGACTATATCCACCATGCCTACTTGTTCCTCGTCAACTCAGCAAAAGGTCTCAAACTGGCTATAAGACGAATCTTTCAACGGCAGGCGAGTGCTGAACAAAGTAAGATACAAGATTTCCACAGATCATTTTCTTAAGTAATTAATGACGGTTTTTTCCAAAGAGTTTGCTTAGTGTCTTTAAGCAAACCTCGGATGGTAGGTCAATGTTGAATTCCGTGCAGCAAAATAAAAGTTTGAGCTCGCAGGAAAGAGATTGGATAATAAGTACTATAGTCCAAGAAGCTATTTCAAACGATATAGCGATTAAAATGCATGATTTCCCCTTATTGGTGAAGGAAATATTATATTTATTCCCATTCGAAAAGTCAATGCAGGTAAATTATTACTATATGGACAAAATTATGAAGTCTGTTTTTAACTAATAACCACTTTTCTAACATTTGTGTTTATTTACTACCATACCAAAATAGTACACAAAAAAAAATAACATTTTAGAAGTCATTTTCTTAAGCAGGATATAAAAATCTATATAATCATTTTTGTATCTTTTGTTTTATATTTTTAAAGGACTACTATTTTATTCCGCGTATTAAGAAGGGAAATCCCAGCGGCAAATTATACGCAAAATATAAAAACTTTCGGTCTAAACGACTAAAGACCGATAGTTCACTGTCTACCAACAGAAGTGGCTCATGTTATTCGTCTGGGGATGAAGAAATCGGAAGCATTGACGATACGATTGTGGAAATAGATGAATCGATTGCTACATCGCTCAAAGCTTGCCTGAACAGGGATTGTTCAGATTGGTCCGACGTATGCGAAAAGTGGAAGAAAACCTTCTTTTTGCGTCGCATTGACATTGTGAAGTTGAGCAGCGCTGACTTTTTTGCATCATGGACAAAACTATCTCATAGCAAAGCAGCTGATTTGGTAAGATTAGTATGTATCAGGGGTGCCATTGAAATCGCTTTCGCTTGAATTTCACTCAAATTTCATACAAATGTAGGTGAAATACATGCGAAAGCGATTTCTGAGGCACCCTTGTATATTTTATAGTTTTGTATTGCAGACCTTGAGGTCTTGTTCTTGGTTTTTAAGTTAATTCACGTGAAATTTTTCTTCAATTTTAATTATTATATTTTCAGATTGAAATTGATTTTGAAATGATGTATCCATCCAAAGCCCATATGCTCATGTCAAAGTGGGATGAGTTTAAAAATAAAATGCTTATTTATTACTCAAAGCACCTTTCTAACGACGTTTGTAAGCAGCAACTGGCAATTGCAACTTCGTCCACAAACCAAGGTAAATTATTTCATATATTATAATAAAATATATTTGTTGATGTAATGTTTTAATATATTTCAGACATGCAAGACTACTTAGTCACAATTTTGCTAAATGGGGTTTTGCCTTGCGCTGCGCGCTTTAAAAACGACAAAAACCGAAACACCAAAAAGATAACAATAGCGGATGCTCAGGAGTCATTTGTGCTGCGTGTTGAGACGCTCAACGACATTCGGATTAAAATTAGTGACATAGTTAATAAGTACTATTCAATCAAACAAACCGTACAGCCATTTATTATCATAGAAGGGCTTGAAAATAATGTAAAAGCATTTTTTGTGTTTTATGACCAAAACATTCTTAAATTTGATTCATTCATTCAAAGTCTTGATTTGTGCTTCAAGATATTTCAAGTACTTAATTTAGAGTACCCAAAAGCTTGTGAGCCTGCATGGCTCTTTATTCAAAAGTTTTTTTATAATATTAATACCAAATTCGATTGTAAATCAGCAAATGTTACTGCTTTAATTCATGAGTTAAATAAGAATTAAGATGTATATTTGTTTTCGTTGCAAGAAAGCTATTAAGACTCCAAGTCTGCTAATAGCACATTTTAAAGCTTCACATTTGCTGACAAGAAAATCCTTAAAATTAATATGTAAGCAAAATAATTGCAATCAAACTTTCACCAATTTTCGTTATTTTAAAGATCACTTAGAAAAGATACACATAGATGATAAGGAAACGTATGATTTTCCAGCTGTTATTGAAAAAAAGCTACTTCTTTTTATACTCGTGAAGAGTCACTAGTTCAACTTCCATTAGCTAGTCCTACTGTAACGCAATCTGTTCCAATAAGTTTAACTCAATTAAAATTTGATACAATTAAAATTTCATTAAATTTATATGGCAAAAGTTCAATGCCAAGAAATTATGCAGTTGAATTGCAAAATTCTGTATCATCCTTATTTTCTTGCGTTGCAACCTTAATAGAAAGCCGGTTGAGCGAAGATGATATAAGCAATGATCTTAAGTCTATTTTAAACTTTTGTAGGAATCCGTTTGATGAAATATCCACCGAATATAAACTTATAAAATAATTGAAAAGTTTAAATTTATACGAAGATCCAAAGTCTTTTATAATTGATGAAAAAATTACGGAAATAACATCTCACGGAAATCCTACATTAGGCAGTAAATCATTTAGTATAATTATTATGCCATTAAGCTTTACATTTAAATCTATTTTTGAAATTCCAAAACTCTTGGACTATACATTTGAAAATATAAAGAACAGTTTGCGTAGCAATAGCCTTATTAATTTTGCTAACGGAGAGATATTTAAGAATATAATCAGACAATTTAAAACAGATCTAGTTATTCCATATTCGTTGTACTTCGATGACTTTCAAATTAATAACGCTCTTGGCAGTCGCACATATTCAATATGTGGTTGCTATATTAATTTCCCATTGATGCCCAAGTATCTCCTGTCTAATTTAGACTTTATTTTTTTTGCAGCTTGCATATCCTCATCCAATTTACACGAATATGGAAATGAGCGATCATTTTACCACCTAGTAAACGAGCTAAAGTTATTAGAAGAAGGCATTGAAATAAAAACAGCTGGTGCCATACGTAAAGTTCATTTCATCTTAGGGGTGATAGTAGGCGACAATTAGGCTTTGTGCAATCCTTTAATGCAAAGCGATATTGTCGCGCTTGTAAAAGGGTTAAGTCACAAATGCAGTTTGATGTTGCCGAAATCACCGATAGCCTAAGAAATGAAACCACTTATCAAGATGATCTTTTGGAAAATGATTATACGGAAACTGGTGTGAAGAATGCTTGTATATTCAATGACTTAAAATATTTCAATTCGACTCAAGTATTTTCATTTGATTTAATGAACGATATATATGAAGGCGTTTGCATTTATGACGCATGTAATGTTTTAGTTTTCTTAATAGACAGCAAAGTAATTTCTTTAGATACAATTAATCACAGAAAAAAACTATTTACGTTCGGTGAAACAGAAATGGCTAATTTATCTGTACCTTTAAGTATTAATCGTTTAAAATCAAATAATTTAAAAATGACTGCAAGTGAATCATCGTCCTTTATTCATTTCTTGCCACTTATGATCGGAGACCTTATACCGGTCGATAATGAGTATTGGGAAATTTTATTAGTATTACTTGATATAATAAGCTTGTTATTTAAATCCGAATACTCGGATAACGAATTAGATCACTTGCAGTCATTAGTATGTAGTCATTCTATGTACGTTAAATTATTTGGCGCATTAAAGCCAAAACATCATTTTCTTGTTCATTACGCAACGGCAATAAAAAAATGTGGCCCATTGAAATACTTATGGTGCATGCGCTTTGAAGCAAAGCATAAGGATGCCAAAATTTATTTTAACAGCATAACATCAAGAAAAAATCCTCCTATTTCAATAGCTATTAAGAACGCTATTAAGTTCGCAAATTTTATATTTAATACGAGTAATATGGAAACCTTAAGCCCAATATTTGTTTGTAATTCTTTGGCATTAGAAAATGTAATGACAAAAAATGACTTTGATGAAATTGCTGACATAACTGATATTAATTTCGAAGATTGCAAAATATTTAACGATATAACATATAAGGGTACTCGATATAAATCCAAATATTATATTGCAATTAAATCAAAGTCATTCACATTGTTTAAAATAGTGAATTTAGTA